>LOJH01025822.1:21727-34228 GCA_001685095.1 Ellobius talpinus
CAAGGTATGTTTTTGAAAAGAATAAAAATACAGGAAAGATAACATTTGAAAAGAAATTTAAGAAATCAGCCAGCATCATGCATTATGAGAATTTATATGAAGTTGAAATCATTTTCCCATCCTAAGAAATCTTGTGTAGCCTCAAGCACTAAATCAGAAAGGAGAGCATGTCCATTGTAGCTTTTGTACAACAGAGCTCACTGGGGCAACACTAGGATGCATGAACTTAGAGATACAATGCTGCCATCTATTAATATTATAACAATAACTTCATATATTCCATTTTCTCTGACAGTCATTATTCTTAATTGATGAGTGGGAGGAAAAGTGGGAAAGAGAACAAGATAATTTAGGAAGGTGATGAGAAGAGTAGGGAATATACGAAGCTCTATTGTAAGGTAATTTTATCATTTGTAAGGGTGTCAGAATAGAGAAATGCTGTAAGATGGGTGAAATCTGCCCCTAAAGTTGCCTCCAGCTTTAAAACTTTTCCTTATTTCTCAATGTTTTAACTCTTTGACAACTTCATCTTCTGGTCCCTGCATCCAGTTCTTATTCATAAATGACACATATCTAGCCTATGATTTCAAATTTACTTAATATACTTTCCCTTTAAGAATCTTTTTACTGTAGTTGTTACAGACAAGGCACCAAAACAATGGCATAAGTAGAAAGAAGTAGGAAGACATGTGTAAAGGAAGCAGGGTCTGCAGTCTGTGACTACACTGCGGTCTGAGCAGGTGGACAGTGCTATCAACCCCTACCCCTGAACTCCTCTCTGTTTCCCAGGATGTGCCTGCAGCTAGGTATTTTTCTGTATGGTTGTGGCATGCATTTGTTTGTCATCAGTTTTGGTGTCATATACCAAGCTGAAGCCATGACAAAAGAAAAGGTCTTTTCTGTTGTTATTTAGGGTATAGTTGATATAAAAATGCACATGACCAACTTCTAGCTTTAGGAAATGTTAACACACCAAATTGCTATGGCTCTGTACAAATCATGTATGTTGATGCCCTATTTTCAATGAGCTGTTTCCAGCAGAAAGCTGAGTGGAACAAGGGTACTGAAATGGAAAGTTCATCGGATGGGAGTTCCTCCTACTTTGGTGAGTACCTAGCTCACTCTCCAATGCCCAGTGACACTGTAGGAAACAAGGCGTTTTAGAGGACCTTCACTCAGTCTTCTGCCCCTGCCTTTCCACCAAGGATTATATTTACATTATATTCTGATGATTTCTCTAAGGCTATGAGCTCCCTCCTCATTGTTTCTCACATCGATGTTATCAATACCAAAATGTCACTGTGGCAAAGCACATTTGACACCTGTCACCAAGAGCACCTCAATTTAAGGAAACAAGGATGGTGATCTTAATACTACTCACTGAAAATTGTAGGTAGGCTAACAGAGTGTAGAAAATTACGATTTCAGTATAGACAAAGTAAAGGTAAAAAAAAGTCTGTAGAGGGTTAGTGAACTTTAAAATTAAATAATACATTGGCAAAAGTTGTTCAAAATGAAGAAAAGAATTTAATGTCACACCTAAAGTCATAACACAGCTAAAGAAAACCTCCTGGACAGTGTTTGTGGCAAATTTGTTTTTGGATTTGACACCAAATTCTAGGTTAAAAAAATCCCACCCAAAACAGACAGAACTACATCAAACTATAACGTTTCTACTCAAAATCACTGAGTAGGGAGACAATCTTTGTAATGCGAAATAACTCAAATATTTAGGAAAAGATATTTCAAATGCTGTATCTGGCATAAGATTAATATCCAATATTCAAAAAGAAAAACCCCAAGAAAACAAAACACTCCCAAATTCAAAATTAAGAGTGGAACTCATTCGTTGTACATAATAGTAAAGAAACAGGTAGTTCTAAAGGGGCGAAAGGCTGTAAACAGATACATTTAGCTAAGAAGACTTATAAATGGCCCACAGGTGCATGAAAAGTGCTGAATGTCCCTACGCAAAGTGATGATAATAAAAACTGCAAGAGAGAATATCACCTCATATCTATATAAAATAGAAAGCATAGTGATGACTATACTTAATAACATATCTCCAAGTCTCTATATTGTAGAGATAAATATACAGAGTAGATATCAGATATTTCCCCCACCAACCAAAACAGCAGTGAGGTGATGGATCTGTCCATTGGTTTACATATTTATAAAATTCATATCTCTGTATATGTATAATATAAAAATGTGTGTATGCATCAACATCCTGGTGCATGCATCAAATTGTTCAAAAAACAACATACTAAATAATCTTAAAGTGAGTTAAATAACCTCACAAGTATTACATAATCTATCAGGGTTTCTAAATTTTAATATTCTCATGCATTGTACAATTTAGGGAGGAGGTGGGCTTCACGAAAGTCCAGCAAGATGAGCAAAGAGGCTTATATAAAGAGTAGCTATCATGTTACTTCATCTGACTAGCAGCACAGCATCTACCATGTAAAGCCCAAAGACTCAACTAACTTAATCACACCAGAGCATGATAGATCTAGGGCTCAAAATAAAAGGTCAAGGCTTGTATTTATTGGGGAATAATTCAATGTCATTAATTCATTTTCTATTATGTGCAATTCATTTATATCCTTCAAAAGGTTTTTGAAAAGGTTTACATATTTATCCCCAAATAGTTCTCAAAACTATAGATGTACAATGTATATAATTTCTTTAGCTTTTGGTATATATTGTATTTTGAGAGTCTCATCTAAATTCTTTTGGTCTTGGGGAGGCGATCCTAATTTCCAGGCAACTGGGCTGGTGTTGACAGCATCCACGCCTTTCTGCTGGGAGGGTCCTGCCTGCCTGAAGTTCTTCCACTGCTCTTCTCTGAGGATGTTACCACATATTACCCATCCCACTGAGGTGATAATAGATTTGCTTCAGCTTTCTATTTAAAAGACACAATGTCTTTGAACATTAGCTAATGGTTACTGCTCAGGGAGATGATGATACTTCAAATTCCCCTAACTGGATAATATAATATTGCCTCTTTGGCATTGCTATTTTTAATAGCTTTTAAAGGCAATGGTGTCATTTAGGTTAAATAAAAGTTCACTTTTCTTACAGATTCGAAGAATGCCAGGCAATAGACATAAGCTATTAAGAGTCCCAGGAAGGACTGCAGGTTATATCATGTTTTGGTTATGAATCTCATCTGGAAAGAACTAAAATGTCCCCCAGGAAGTGATTCACTGGAAACCTAACAAACTATACAGAGAAGAAGTAAATTCTTGGACTCTGCCACTCTGTGTAAAATCTTGGTGATTTTCAAGTCAGTTTTCTCTTAAAAGTCCTAAAAAACTATTATTTATCAGTCTATCATCTATCTATTAATCTATGTATGTATGTATCTATCTATCATCTATATATCTATGTTTTACATGAATTTCATTCAGTCTTAGTGTATCCTCTCTTTGTTTAGAATACACAAGAATACCACTTATATAGTTTTAAAATGTTTTCTGAAAAAATATGTTCCATGAAATTAATGGACAGACTTTAATTTCTGAAAAATATCATTGTGGAAGTTTGCTATTTTCCTTTAAATCTTTCTAACATTAAACAATTTCTGAATGAATATATATACAAATATATATGTCTATACATATATACATACATATATATAGAGAGAGAGCACTAAAATCAACATAGGATGGAGGAAATACCTAAAATAAAAGAACACAGTAATATATATTTAGATTTGATGACTTTTTGCTGACATAAACAAAAAAGTATAAAGGATATAATACACATCCTTTACGAAAGAAGCCTGGAGTAAATCTGATTAAAATTAAAGATCCTTTTATTATTGATCACGCCAAACATTTGCCAATCCTCAGAATTTACTGTACACATTACTACAGGGATACTTGTTCATTCATGTTCATTGCTGGTCTAGTCACAAAAGTGAATGATTAAATAGCCTAGCTGTCCATTGGCTGATACATGGATAATGAAAATGTGGTACAATTTACACAGTGAAATATTATTTGACAGTTAATAAAAATGAAATTTGCACCATGATGGGGATACCCACAGGAACAGCTGACCTGAGCTAGTGGGAGGTCACTGAGAGTAGACTGACAGCAGAGGAACCTGCATAAGACCAAACTAGGCCCTCTGAATGTGGGTGAGAGTATAGCTGGGGCAGTCTGTGGGGATACTGGCAGTGGGACTAGGATTAATACCCAGCACTTGAAGTGGCTTTTTGGAGCCCGTTCTCTTTGGAGAGGCACCTTCTTCAGCCTAGATATAGTAGGAAGGGTCTTGGACCTACTTCAAACTGATGCGCCAAATTTGGTTGACATCCCTTACCCTTTCTAAGATGTGAATTGGGAGTGGGGTGGAGTGGGATATAGGTGGGGGGAGTGGGAGGAGGGGAGGAAGTGAGAATTGGGATTGTTAATGTTAGAGTAGACCCACAACCTTGTAACTCACTAGGAAACAATAACTAAAGTTAAAAACCCTGAAATTTGCAATTGAATAGATATACCTAGAAAAAGTCATCCCAAATGAGGTGACTCAGACCCCAAAAGACAAATATCGCATGTTTCTTCCCTGCTCTTTCTTGTTGAACCAATGAGCATTTTTAGGGTTTCTTCTAGCAATACATGAAAGGGATGGCTTCCCAGACCCAAAGGTGCTCAAAGACTGTTGCCATTATGAAACTCTAAACCAGCATGATATACAGCTTATGGAAACTGCACACTTAGAGTACAGTACACACTAAAGATTTCCCTGAAACTAAGGGGAGAGGCAGGGAGAGGAGCAGAGAAAAATGTAGAGCTCAATAAAAATCAATTAAAAAAAGATTTCCCTGAAACTGACTGGGCTTACTGTGCTTGAGTCCCATATAGAAACTCAGATCACTCATGCTTTTTAGAAAAGACTTTGACAAACTGAGCCACAGAGATAGAATGATCTTAGCATGTTTTCCTTTAAATTAGGATATTAACTTTTACCTTTCCAAGATATGTGTCGCATTCTAAACAACTTCAACGGTTAAATTCCTCGTACAGATTTTGGGGGAGGAGACCTCCCAAGGAAGGGAAAATAGAATATACTGTTAAAGGAGGCTGAATGAGAAGGGGTATGGAAGAGAGGGGGAAAGGAAGGGAAATGAGGAGGTACAGCTAAGACAACAGGCCATTTGAAAAACACATGGAAACATACTACTGCAGATACTTCCTAAAAATATAATCATATATGACAAAAATCTAAATGGAGCTACCACGTAAGAGGGAGATAATATTTCAATTAGATATCTTATTCTGCCAAGTAAAACCTTCAGGGTTACAGATGCATTACATTTTGTTGAGTCATTGGTCAAAGCGATCTTACAGAGTCATCTAAACATCACAGGCTATTGCCAAGGCTCTCAGATGCTTCCCACAAGTGGATAATAAGGCCCTATATTGCTAAAGATACCACTTACTTATGCCATTGAACACCACAAAGTCTAGGTGGTACCTAAATAGAAGCTTAATTACTCCTGACTTGTGTTCATAGTGATGGTAAATACTAGACAAGCTACCAGATGGGGAAAGTAATCCTCGGTATCACACAGATACAACCCTGAGACTTAAAACAGAGACATGCCTGAGAGATATGCTGGTGCAATAGTGGCACAAATGGTATGGTAGTAACTGACCGCTCTTTGATTGGATTTAAGGCCCACCCTTTGAGATAGAACACATACCTGGCATTGTTAATGTGACTAAAAACGTGAGACTAGATAGGTCATGGGCCTAGGGGAAACCCAATACTATCATTATGCTAAAGAAACATAGCAATAAAATGACCCCTAATGACATTCTGCTTCTCCCATAGACGAGTGCCTTTCTCAACCTTCATCAGAGAAGCTCCTTCTTGGAGTAGATATATATTAACACAGAGGCCCACAACTGGACAATGTGCAAGTGAGTGAAAGCATTCAGTCCTAAATGGGACGTTTACATCACACCCATTCCCTCAAATCTCAGTGAATTTTGTGACAGAGGAAGCAAAAATATTCTAAGAGTCAGAGGTCATGGATGACTAAGGAAACAGCATCTTTCAGACACAATAGGCTTATGCACATACAAACTCACACAAGCTGTGGCAGGATACACAAAACACTTTTGTGGACTCAGACCAGAATAGATTCAGTACTGAGAGCGAGAAAGGAAAGGAGAGGGAGGGAGAGAGAGAAATAGAGAGGGGGCACCCCTAAGCAAGTAGCTATTTTTATTCTTTTTTGTAGTAATGTTTTACTTGTGTTTTAAGAAATAAAACTTGCCCGAATAACAGAGTGCAGAACTAAGCCACTAGAGGCCAGGGACTGGTGGCACACACCGTTAATCTCAGGACTTGGACTCGGGAGACAGACGTATCTCTGTTAGTTGAAAATCACCCTGGGCTACACGAAATTGATCCCGTCTAAAAAAGAAACAGTGCTAACACAAAGGTGATCCCACCTTTAATGCCAGCACTAGGGAGGTGGAGAGAGGAGTGATATGGCTGGGCAGAGAGAGGACTGTGAGGTGGGAGGAGACAGGAACTCAAATCAGCCTGAGGAGCAGTGTAGTCTGAGGCAATCATTCTGAGGATGCTGTCTGAGGAAGCAGTCTGAGGACAGGATTGCCCCTTTGGTCTGAGCATTGTGGAAGTATGAACTCACTGGTGGCTGGCCATTCTGTTTCTCTGATCTTCAACATTAACCCCTATATCTGAATCTTTTATTATTAAGACCAATTAGAATTCATGCTTCACCTGCTGGCAAAAGGAAAATCAGTTTTTCTTTTTCTTCAGTTCTAATGGAGTGTCATTCGGTATATTAGCCATACTCCAGAGCAGGTCCTATACTCAGGAGTAGTTGACCACTACAAAACAAACTCCATGTATTATTTTTAGTATATTTTTGCTTTGTTATGCTTGGGCATTTTGTCTTTTGTCGTTTTTTTTGTTGTTTTTTGTTTTTTTTGAAAGAGAGGAGCTGGGGAGAGAACACAGAAAGTTGGGCGGGTAAGAAGGTGAAGAGGATCTGGAAGGAGCTCAATCAGGGAGAAAAAGGACGATCAGAGTATATTATATAAAAAATTAAAGATAAAAATAAAAATTTCTATAATGTTTATGAAATTAAACTTAATTTAAACTGTTCTGATTTATGTTAATTATAAAATTGACACAAAGCTTTGGTTCACTATAGTATGACAACAGATTAAGCTCCCAAAGAGAATAAGATACTCTATTAGACAACACACATCAAACAGCACTAAGAGCTAAAACATGATCCTTGTGCTCAGAATGTGTGGGCCTGTTTCAAGATCTGTGCCTAAAAAGACTTGCAATCTCTAGGAGTTACTTAACTGGTGTGTGCTTATACCATCCAGCTATAAAATGAAGGACAATGGTAGTATGAAGCCCACACAATTGTTCCTAATCTAACAGATGAATATGCATTCAGTTTCACTAAGAAGTGTTTGTCTGGCATCACAGCCTTACTAATTGCTAGCCACTGCACCTGCCTGACTTATATTTATTAGGGCAGTGGAAACAGTGTGCCCAGCATTATAGGAGACATTGAGGGTTGATGGATAGATGCGGAAGGTCTCGCTCTGAATGGAACATTTGCAATGAGCCCTCACAGATGAGAACTTCAGGTGGAAGAAAACTTCAAGAGCCGCAGTGTTCTGTGAGCACAAGGTTGCGTCTGTGTAGCTGGTGTTAGCTAAGAGCTGGGTCCAGGGAGAGGCAGTGAGGTGATGCATAGCTGAGAGGGATCTGGGAAAATACCTGGAAATAATTAAGCCAAAGCTTAAAGAATTCAGACTTTATCCAACAATAAATGTGGTTGGTGATAAAGAAGGGAATTTTAGGCTTTGTTGAGGATGGCAGTGATGTCAACAGGTTTTTACTCTTGATAATTATTATTACCAACGATGTGGACAAAAACCAGCTAAAGAAGGCCCAAGAGTCAGAGAGCCCTGTCAGAGGCTTCAATTGCTTATACAACAGTCAGGAAATAGGGCAGTGGGGTGAATAAAAGGAGACAGAAAAAAAAAGAAAAAAGAAAGAAAAAAAGAAAAAATGAGACGGGACAAATGTTTCCAAAGTGAAATCGATGTGAGTTTCTGTAAGGCTGCTGGTTCCTGAAGCCACAAAGTTCACATTTCCCAACAGAGCTAAGTACACTGCTCACTTGAAGACCAGCTAATACACAACCTCTGTGGGAGCGTATAATACACAATGTGTGAAATCACACACTAGCTGGGCAAACAGGAATGCAGACTTTTTGTGTTAGCTCTTTGGAGAAGCTTGACACTAAACACGCAGAACAGTCCAAAGCAAATATTAACACGAGTGGTGTTAGGTGCCTAGATTTCTAAACACAAATTGTTAATGCAAAGAGCTTTAACACCTTCAAGCCCTGTTTGCTGTATGCTCCAGAGAATGGTAATAGAAAAGCTACAAAGGGGAATTTAAATAATTCCTTCTCCATTTTATTTGAGCTTTGTGTTTACCCGTTGGAGCTTTTGACAAAGGGGCCAAAACTGAAATGCACAAAAAGCCCTAGAATTTTCTGCTTTTAATTCATCATTATTTTCCTTCCTTTCTGGAATTTTCTAAATTAATTGGGGGACTGCAGAGTATTTTGAAAACACTTCTGGTTGAATGGAGGATGCTGTAATTCTCTGATATCAAGTGTAAAGACATTGCAGTACTGTGGAATCAGTATTCCAGTTCAAGGTGTCACGTGACCAAGTTAGTTGCCAAGGACAACTGTTGCTAGCTTCACTTGTTAGTGAACTTCAAGGGTGACATGATGCCGTGTGCATTTCCTATATGGGGAAAACAGAGTGATTGATTTTTGTAACTTCAGAAAGCTCTTTGGAATGTCATTGGTACCTGGGAGTTTGTAGTCTGTCCTGTTCGTGTGCTTCTGCCCAAGCTGTACAAAAGGGTAATTGAGCAAACTTCTCTGGCCTGCCTAGAAGTCAATCCATCTGTCTAACCTGCAGCTGCTGGCTGAGGGCCTTTCTCCTATTCGCCATTCAGTCACTTCTGTTTTCTCTCTCCAGATGCCCCGACTCAGAAATGATTTCCCAAAAAATAGCCCCAAGCACCCAGGATAGAAGACACTGACAAACACACAAGTTTTCCTTTTGAAATGTCTGAGACTGGAGTTGATTAACGATAAGGTACCTTTACTTAAAATCCAACCTAGGAGTTGGAGTGCTGGCGTGGTGGTTAGCAGCACTTGCTGCCCTTCCAGGGACCAGGGTTCTATTTGAGCACCTTCACAGTGGCTCCCAACTCTCTGTAACTTTAGTTCCAGTGGATCCAACATTCTCTCCTGCACTCGGCAGTTGGGGGGCATGCACAAGAATGAATGAGTGCATGCATACATGTGTGCATGCTCGAACACACACACACGCACATACACACACACGTCACACATACATACATGCAGGCAAACGCTCACATGCATAAAATAGAAATGAATATTTTTTTAAAAAGTACAACAGGAAATGTCAGTTTTTTAGCAAGAGCACCAGCATAAGAAACTAAATAATCAAGGTTTTACCACTTACTATTTGCTTTCTTGTGTCACAGCTAACTTCTGTGTAACAGAACAAAAAGCTTAAATGTTCTGGGATTCACATTCTCCACTAAGAAGAAAGTATACAGTTGATTGTCTGTTGAGATCTGAAACTCTATTGCTTTTCACTTGGCTGACAAAAGCTTCAAAAGTACAGTATGTCAGACTTCTTCATTTGCTATAGGAGTTTCTTGTTAACAGCTTAGTAATGCCACTGGAAGCACTTGAGTTTGAGTTTCTGACTGATTGTATTTGATATATGTATATGTATTATAATATATTATACATATAAATATTTACATAAAATGAAGACATAATCAAAATGGAATATATATGTATACTTATTTGTGTATATATGTGAAATATATATACATATACAAATATATATGTGGAATATATGTATATAAATTCCATTTTGTTTATTTATTTTTAGTGTGTGTGTATGTGTAATGAGTACTATTTTGTGGTTCAACTATGTGGAGTCTGTTGTCTTCTTCCACTGCGTGGATTCCTATAGGATAAGCTCAGGTCATCAAAGTACGCAGCAAGAGCCCAGCTGCTGAGCCTTCCTGATTGTCCTGACTGTGAATCTGTTGACCGATATTTTTAGGTATGACATGAGCTTCCCTTAGATTGGTTACCTCTGTCTCACAAATTATTAAATAGTTTATTCCATGGCTGAAGCCTAGCACACAGTTTGGCTGTTAACAGGTCTTGTGTTTTTTAACCTTTGAGATACCTCATGAGGGTAAAAAATCAGAGAAAATCCAGACACAAGCAGAAGGTCATTTTGTTCCAAAAGTAACAGGATAAATTATTATCTTAATTGCTCTTACTGGGGACAATAAAAATTCTACCTCACTTCAAAACTACATGAATGTACAATTATTCAGGATCATGACGATAGAATCTCCAAAGTATTTGTAATATAGCCCATCTTGTGTGTCATTTGCATTTTCATTCTCTAGTTATTTACGGATAAAGCATTTGGGGCAGGCTGCAGGTTGCACGCATTCCTGAGATCAAGTCAAAAGGCAGAGCTTTGAGGATGCTTTCAGAGTTTGAAATGCACTTTCCAAGTGCATAGCGTCTTCAGCCAATATTCTGTGGGCTGTGAGTGTGTTTTTCCTTGATAACTCAGTCCTTTCCACCAGCATTTGCAGGTACAGGGCGGCAGCTCCGTGACTGCCTCGGCAATCTTTGGAACGAGTACCTCTACTCACTGCTGCTCTGAGCAGCCCATGCAAACAGGACTTCAGAATTTTTCTGCTGTTTCTGACCCAATTTGTTAATATTTCCTATCATAGTTCCTGCCGGGTGTCAGTCACTCTTGCTAATGACAGCCACAAGCACCTGCACAGCACTTCAGAGCTGACAAAGCATTTTCTCATAGGTCTTTCTAGTCTATTCCCTCAAACTCCCTTCCCAATTTGCCACTAAAGTGCCAGGTCTTTGAAAACAGTATAATCAAACTTAAAAGGAGAGGCTATTTAAAGAGTAAACAGACCCCGAGTGAGAGGCCCTTGGAGTTTCCTTAGAACAAGGCTTAGTTTTTGAACATTAGCATTTATTTTGGCTACTCGGACCTTTGTGTTTCCCAAACAGTCTTGGCTGAACCTGGAATGGGCTAGGTTGATAAATAAGGAAATTATGTGTCTATGAAATATTTATATTATTATGATTTTTATCAGGATTTGAAAAAAAGTCATTGTACACTCAAATGAGACATGACTTAAAGTTTATTAGCTATAGGTTGCTCACTGTCGAATTAAAGATGTAGAAGACTAGAAAATCTCATGTGTTTAAGAACTCAGTCAAGTAAATTAATCTTTCAACTCTTACTCCTATATTCTTTTCATTAATTTTCAACTTGCAATCCTCTAAGTTGTCTTTTTTTTTGTACTCCTTATTAGGAGATACATTTAATACTTCTTAGAAGATGTAAAGCTCCTCAGGCCATACCAAATCATATGCGTGTGTATGTAGACACAGAGAGACACATATATAGTGTGTATACATGGGTGTCTGTAAATGTGATAAAATTTACTTCGTAAATCAAGCACAGAAAGAGATTAACGATAGCATCAAAGAAGAGCATTGCACAATTATGCTGTATAAAACCATCACCATCACTATTCTTGTATCATTATTAAGTAAATATGTGTAATTGAACATAAATACTAAGATATCCATATAGCAAAGTTCTTGCAACAGAGACAGCTGCTTCTAGACCATTTAGTGTGGATACCGCACACAGCAAGGGAATCCTGGACATAGAGAACAATTATGTCCTGGGTGGGAAGGAACAAGGGGGCTCAAGATTTTACCATTGTGTTCACATATGCAACTTAAAGTTTGTAAATTGTTACTGAAAATTTTAGTTTACTGCATTTGAACCTCAATGAACCACAAATAATTCTAACACGTTAAATTACAAATAAGAGGAACTACTGTCCTGAGCATTGGGCTCCTTGACGAAAACGGCGCGATGACAATACTCTTCAAGTTCTATTGCTGCAATACACAGCGAAGCATGTCTGGACAAAGTACCTTTCTCAAAATTAAACTGTAAATATCAGCTTAGTGTTTTTTCATATTTATTAAAATTAGAGAATAACAAAAAATGTACCACCCACTATACGCAAAACTCGATCTTAGAAATACAGAAGCTTGAAGGGGGAAAGAGATGAGAGGATGAGAAGGGAGTACAGAAAAGGCAACAGTAAATGGAGCTCTGGCATCATTCCCATCTGGTGCTGCAGAAGTAGACAGTTTTTTATTTCAATAGTTTTCTCCCAGCATAACACACACTATATTCAGTTGGCCTTTCATTTATTTTCTGGCCGGGAAGGACAGGTAGTAAAATAGGTACACACACACACACACACACACACACA
>LOJH01025823.1:5165-18607 GCA_001685095.1 Ellobius talpinus
TCTGTGTAGCCCTGGCTGTCCTGGAACTTGCTCTGTAGACCAGGCTGGCCTCAATCTAGAGATCTGTCTTTCCCTCTTGAGTGCTGGGATTAAAGCTGTGAGCCACCATGTCCATCCTAGAGTGTGTGTGTCTTAAAGATCTTATTACATAGCCCCAGCTGGTCTTGAACTCAGGATCTCCCTGCCTCGGCTTCCCCAGTAAACGATCACTCCCAGCTTCTTCATTCCGTGTCTGTGGACGTAGCCAGGAGTAATGACTCAGCAGGAGATAGAACATCCCGTGACTGTGACTCTGTGGCAGTTTCATCTAGTTGTCTGCTGGTAACCATTTTGCCTGTGAATTGTCAGTAAATGGCTTCTTGTAGTGTGCCATGATGAGTTTCTAGAGCTGAAGCCCCACTGACATTTAGGAAATCAATATTTCCATTTCAGGATTCAGAGAAGATGTGCATTGAGATTGTCTCCCTGGCCTTCTGCCCAGAGGCTGAAGTCATGTCTGATGAGAACACACAGCAGCTGTATGTGGGGTACAAGTTCTATGATCTGCCATTCTCAGAGACAGAGACTCCGGTGTCCCTGAGGAAACCTAGGGCAGGAGAGGAAATCCACTTCCACTTTAACAAGGGTGAGCTCTCCTGCAGGGTGAGTGGGCACAGGAGGCAACCAGACATTTGTTGGGATGCAGGTGAATCCAACCATTTCCTTAGTCAACATATTTACCAAAGTAGTATATGCACATGGCTTGAAAATTAATCCTGGGGAACATCTTAGTTCAGCGGTCATTTGTTCCAGTTTCCCTACAGATCACTCTTCCTGTCTCTACCCCATGACTGAACTCTCTGTAACGGCTCTTCAAATTTTTTGGCTATATTCTATATTAGTTGTAGATACTCCTAGCTCAGATAGAAATTTTAAGCTATACAACTCTACATCATGTCCTTCAGTCCCACACAATTGGGTCATAATTTTTATTTCAATTATTTGTTATTCTAGAATATATATTAACTCTTGCAGTGCTAAGTACCTTCACTTGCTTCAGTTAACCTACCTTTGACATTTTCTGCCTGCCTCTGCCTCTAGAGTGCTGGAATTAAAGGCACACACTACCATGCCTGGGTTGGGCTTTTTTTTCTTCTTGGTTTATTTTAATCGAGTTTCTCAGTAAGAAAGTAAATATTTTTGGGGAAAGTCAGGCATGAGGTATTTTTCTACCCTCCTATTTGATTACTAGCTCAATATATTTGATATCTATACCTAGATATCAAATATATATATATATTTGTATATAAATCTATACACGGAGGCAGGCAGCCAGATAGTATGCACACAGAGGTGATTTTAGCTACTTTTTAATTTTTATTTAGATTTCTTTTTATTTCACGTCTGGGTATTCTTCCCACATGTATGTCTGCTCATCACATGCATGCAGTACCTGCAGCGGTCAGAAGATTCCCTTGGAAGGAGAGTTACAGATAGTAGTTAGCCACCAGCTGGGAACTGAACCTGGACTCTCAATGCTCTTCACCTGAGTCATCTCTTCAGCTCCAACTTTAGCTATTTTCTTTTTGGTTTTTTGAGTCAGTATTTCTGTGTAAAAGCCCTGGCTGTCCTGGAACTCACTTTAGACTAGGCTGGCCTCAAACTCAGATTGGCCAGCCTCTGCCTCCCAAGTGCACCCCTATGACACAGCCAGCTTGTCTAGCTATCTGCAATGACATTTAGACACAGAGCCAACCTGTAGGCCTCCTTTGCCTGTGTTTGCTTTGTATCTGTAGGATGCGCCGATCATGAGCATCCTGTTTGCACACAAGGCAAACACTGTACCACTGGGTTACAGCCTCATCCCCATGTTCTTTTTCTTTTACCTTTCATACAGTGATAGACCTGGATCCAGTGGAACAACAGGGCAGAAGGCAGTTTCTGTTTGCCATGCTGCATGCTCGAGATCCTGAAGAGGGACGGTGAGCTATTTTACACTGGCATTGACAAAGTTTAGTTCTGTGCTTATGCTAATACTTTAACAACTTCCTTAATTTCTTCTTGATGACTCTCCCAACTACTCGAGTCAACTTCTTGTATCTGACTGCCCATTCAGTTTAGGTTTGTTTCGTATTTCACTGGTGGCAGGGACTTGTATGTGGGTAACTGCAACATTATGAATCTCGGTATTGTCCTACACTGGGCAGACAGATATTTGGATTTTTTAACTTTATTATTATTACTTCTTCGGTTTCTCTGTGTAACAGGCTTAGCTGTCCTGAAACTCAACTTGTAGACCAGGCTGGCCTCAAACTCACAGATCCACCTGCCTCTATCTCGAGTGCTGAGATTCAAGGCGTGAACCACCACCTGGTTTATACTTTTATTTTAAAATACTTTAAAGATTGTATGTGAGGGCTGTCGAGATGGCTCAGTGGTTAAGAGCACTGACTGCTCTTCCAGAGGACCTGGGTTCAATTCCCAGCATCCACATGGCAGCTCGCAGCTGTCTGGAACTCTAGTTCCAGAGAATCTGACATTATACCAATGTGCATAAAATAAAGTTAAATAAAGTTTTTAAAAAATAAAAATTGTATGTGTGAGGTGGAGTGATGGCTCAGCAGCACCACTGGTTGCCCTTTAAGAGGACCCAGGTTTGACCCCTAGTACTCACATGACAGTTCACAACTATCTGTAATTCCATTCAGGGGATCTAAAACCCTCTTCTGGCTTCTTGCAGGCACTATGCATATGGTTCACAAAAACAAAATTTTATAAAACTTATACTCATGTGCATGGGTGTTTTGTCTTTATGTCCACTTCTTCCTTCGTTGTTTTCCTTCTTCTGCTCCGTGTGAGGTTTCAGCTGACTTTGCCTTTGGTGTTTGCACCTTTGTCAGAGCTGGCTTTGAATCTGTGGTCTTTGCAGTGTTGCTCCAATGCCCTTTCAAGACTTCGCACAGTAGCTGGTCTTGTCTCAAGCCCATAACAAAGCCAGTAAGCTGGCTTTCTGTAGACTGGGGACTCTTTCACAGTGCTGAGGCTCACTGTAAGGGTCTGTGCTGCTCTGTTCCAGCTAGGGGATGTGGTCTTTCAGAACTAACACTTTTCAAAGGTTAATGAGTCAGGAGGGTTGGCACATACCTGCAGTCATAGCATTTAGGAAGTGGAGGCAGGAGGCCAGTCTCAGCTATGTAGCGAGTTGCAGGCCAGCCTGGGCTACATGAGATTGTCTCAAAAAGGCTGAGACAGATTAATAGGTAAAAGAGCTTGCTTCCAAATCTAATGGCTTGAGTTCAATCCCCAGGATACACATGGTGCCTAACCCTTCCCAAAACTGATTCCTGACTCTTGGCTCCTTAGGAAATGGAGGGAGGCAGGGGATGGGATTCAGATTCAGGGAAAACACTACTATTTGTGATGACTTTTCCATTTTTATTTTATTTGTATGGGTGTTTACCTGCCATGTCTGCACCATGTGGCGTGCCCACAGAGGCTGCCACAGTAGTGATAAATGATGTGAGCCAGCAGGTGGGTGCTGGTAGCCAAACCTGTGTCCTCGGGGGGAGTAGCCAGTGTTCTTATTCCCTTAGCCGCCTCTCCAAACTCCATGATTACTTTTGGGGGTAAGGGGTTCACTTTGTTGCCCTGGCTGCCCTTGAACTCAAGAGATACAACCGCCTCTGCCTCCACAGTGGGATTACATGTGTTCATAACAGTGCTGAGTTAAATGGACTCCTTTTTATTTATTTTCAGTTTAAAGTTTACAGTGGTAAGTGAGCCTCTGGATGAAGAAAAGAAAGAATGTAAAGATGTAGGCTATGCGTACCTTGAACTGTGGCAGGTACTTCAATCTGGAAGCGATATCCTAGAGCAAGAACTAGAGAGTGAGTAGTAAAATTTTGTACTTCTTAGTTCCATTCTCCAGAGCAAATAACTCCTGTAAGGCTGCTAACCTGTGGACATTATCTGCTGAAGCCTTTCCTTAACAGCTGTATGTATCTGGACTAAGTCTCTGCTTGTTTGCACTCAATCCCCAGAAGTGGAGAAAAAAGCTGGTCTTTAAAAAAAAAAAAAACCCAAACATTTATTATACATGTGTACACATGTGTCAATGTCAGGGGACAATCTGTAGGGCTCAGTTTCTTGCCTTCCATTCTGTAGGTTCTGGGGATCTTCACCCACTGAGCCATCTGTCCGGTCCTAAAAACCCTTTCTTCTCTATTCTGGCTTCACTTTCTTATGAAAGGAGGCACCACTGTATGTGACAAACAGCAGGTATATATGAAAGTGTATAACTGAATGGGTGTGACGGTATAGACCTTTAATCCCAGCACTCAGGAGGCAAGGGCACGGTCTCTAAATTTGAGGTCAGCCAGGGCTAGAGTGAGACCTTGTCTCAAGCAAAAATGTGTAAACGTAACACGGTCGCTGCCTTACGTCTCTATCCTTCTCCACAGTTGTGAGCCCTGGAGACCAGGCCATCCAAATCGGAAGGCTGAAGGTTTCCCTTCGTGCAGCTGCTGCCTTCCATAGCATTTACAAGGAAATGACTGAAGATTTGTTTTCATGAAAGAACTACTCCACTCTAAGATTTGAGGGAATCTCCTATAAAGTCACATGCTATTCCACAAATCTGGTCTCCTGTGTCTGTTTCTCAAACTAATGGCAAGGCTCACAGCCACCAGTGAACTTTTGTGGTACTAGTTGGATAAAGGCTTTTTGTTCTAACATCTTAACATTCTATATGCAAAACTTGATTTCAGGAACTGCAAAGAAATGGCCATAAAAGACAAATTTACAAAAAACAAAACAAAACAAAAAATCCCGGTTTATTTATCTTTTAGTTCTTCCAAAATTCAAAATATCAAGTCCTACTGCTAAGGAGAGAAAACAAACAAACATAAAATCTGAGAAGCCCCTTCTCTTAGAGTCACAGCAGAGGAGCCCAAGTGGGACAGGTGGACGCAGAGAACCTGCAGGGAGGACGGCAAGGTAAAGTCCCCCAGTGCTTCAAAGCTGCTCATCACAAGTGACCAACATAAGATGCTGCAGATAAAGGAAATGCAGGAGCAGCAGAGTCCAGCCTTGTGGTGTGGCCTCCTTCCTGTTCTCTTCTTGTCAAGATACTTTATGCCAAGACATGACTGTGTTGACTCCCTCACCTGCAGGACGAGGCATGGCCATTCTTCCTTAGCTGTGGCAGGAGACAGTGGTAACTGTGCCTTCCAGCACTGGAAGGAGATAACCCAGCCATGGAGTGCCAGTACTCATGTCTTCCAAGGCAGCAGAAATGCCTCAAAATACATGTGAAGCAAGAAACCAGGAAAACTTAAGGCCAGCTGTCAGCCCACTCTGCCGTTAGCTCAGCTGTGTATATCACAATCATTAGCAAAGCCCAAGAACCTTTCTTGAGAACTTCAGATCTGGAACTTAAAAGGGACAAGAGGAGGACCGAACCTGCGGGACCAGAACCATACTTCAGCTAAGGACAGCGGCTCAGGCCTGCAATCCCAGCACTCGGGAGGCAGAGCAAGAGGATTACAAGTTTGAGGCCAGCCTGGTTTACAGTGACTTCAAGGTCAGCCACACCTACGTAGCAAGACTGTCTCAAAAAGCCATGAAAAAATAAAAATGCAAAGAAAAAAAAACCATAGTAGAAATAGTTAATGGTCAGCTTATACCGCTGTCTTGGTAATTCAGCTTTGAAACACCAAAGATAGGTCGTCAGAAGAAAGCAAACAGTATCAAGGGTGGGAGGAGCCTCCTGCCCTTCAACATCGCCTCCCTCGCCAGCCATCTGAACGGGGCCGCTGGCACATGTCCTGGTGGGCCTGGAATTCCCCGAGTAGCTTGGTCCACACAAATGGCCCCTAAACCCATAAACACAAACGGCAAAACTTCAACGAAACCAAAAGGAGAAAGTTTCTATGTCATGTCGGATTGTTAGGAGTTGTCTGCAGAGAGAATGGAGCAGAAGACCAAGGTTCATATTACTTTCTCTTCTTCTTGGGGGGTGCAGAGCTGTGTCTGGAACCACGGTTTGAGCCACGGCCTGAACTATGTACAGATGCCTTCCTCTTCCGGCTCATACTTCGACTCTGTTCTTCTTCCTCCTCATAACGGCTTTCACGGTCCGCTAAGCAGAAGGCAGAGCGATTCATTAGCTTAGGACACGCACCATCAATGGATAGCACGAGCCAGTCTGTCACCCCGAGTGTTGCTCTCCATCCGGTCAGCACTAGTTACAGGATCCAGACAAGTGCTTATCTTTCAGAGCCTGAGCTAAATAAGGAGAATTCAAAGGCTTCCTGCCCAAAGCACTTACCACAATGCTAACACATTCATTTTAACTTTTAATAACTTCTATTTGGGGCTTGGCTTTAAAGTAATGACACCAACACCAACTAGACAATATTCCTAACTAACTTTCTGACTGGGGAACCACACCGCTGTGCGCAGTGAGAAGATTACAGAGATGGAATCGAGCCCACCTGGAGCCTCAGGGCACAGTCTTACCTCTCCTCTGGCCAAGTTCCACCGGTTCTCATATGTATGTGTGTGTATTCTGTGTGCCGGTGTTTGGGGAAGCACGCAGGGCAGAGGCTGACATTAGCTGTCTCCCTCCACCGCTCTCCACCTGGCGTAGACAGGCCAGCCAACAAGGCCCAAGGATTCTCATATCTTTGCCTCCCCAGCACTGGAATTACAGGCACACACTGCTGTGTCCAAATTTTATATAAGGGTTCTAGGGCCCCACACTCAGGTTCCTAAGCTTCAACAGCAACCACGTTTCCAACTGAGCCGTCTCCCTAACCTTCTGCTCAATCAATTTTATAGTTGATCTTTCCAGTCCTCCTAGGCTTCTAACGTTAACATCTCAAAACAAAGAACAGCGCCAGGCATTTGTACATCAATTAAATGAGTAAGTCACTCAAAACAAATTTTAAAATAACCTTTTCGAGCTTCTTCTTCTAGCTCATCCCAGTCCTTCCCGCTTTCTTCTTCACTGCCCAGAGATTCCTTGGAATAGTCTGGAAAAATATTGAGTGCACATTACTCATGCAGAAATACAATAGAATGTCAAATATTTTCCTTTTCTAAAAGCAATCTCTAGGAATGATACCAGATGAGGAAGCCACGATAGGTGTCTTCTCCTTTAAAACTGATGTCTCTTGTACGTGTGGAGACCGGAGGAGGATGTTTAATGCCCTCTCCTTTACCTTACTGCCTTCCATCGGGGCCTCTCAGTGGGCCCGCAATTCCTCTTTCCTTCCTTCCTTCCTTTCTTTCCTATGGTTCTCACCTCTGCGCCCCCTCCCCGACTCTGTCATTCCCTAGTGCTATTACCAGCGAGCATGACTGGCTTTATGTGCACACAGAGGATCTGAGCTCAGGATCTCTAAGAGTGAGTGTTGCTCCAAACACTGAGTCATTTCCATAGGCCAACAAATACCCTCTGACCTGATTCTTCTGCCTCTGACGAGTAATCTTCATCACTGTCCTCTTCCTCCTCTTCATAGTCATCCTCAGAAGGATTAAAAGTCTCATCTTCAATCTCAGACTCAGAATCCCCATCCTCAGCGTCACTTCCCTGGTGAAGTACAGAAAACATAAGACCCATTTACTACTTTTCTCATATTCACCTTATTAACAGAGCCAAATGACCAAGAAATAAAGTATCTGTCTTAAAATTATTCATTAAAGTACACTTATTAGATTCTCAAACAGCCAATTCATCTGTTTTTATCTGTAGAAATTAATGCCAGAAACACACTTTGTATTAATGCACTATGCCAAAGTAGGAGCTCTATTTAAAATAGGTTTTTAATTAAAAATAAGAATTTATCTTTGAGACATGGCCTCACTGTGTAGCCCTCACCTGGCACTTGCTATATAGACTAGGCTAGTCTTGAGTTCAGACACCTCCTTGCTTCCGAGTGCAGAAATTAAAGGTGTGTTTCACCACAGTTGGGGGCTATTTATTTTTTAAAGATTCTATTTCTTTTTTAAATTTTGTATGTATGAGAATTTGCCTACATGTATGCATATGAACCGTGTGTGGCAGTGCTGTGGAGACAGAAGAGGGCTTCAAATCCTCTGGACTAGAGTTGGATGGTTGTGGGCTCCATGTAGGTGCTAGGATTTAACTCGGGTCCTCTGGAGGAGTAGGCAGTGCTCTTAACTGCTGAGTTATCTCTCAGCCTCAGGAGGACAATTTTTTTTGAAGTACTTTTTGAAATAAGCCTCAATCCCATCTCCTCCAAACACTAAAAATCTTTGTGAGGAATAATTTTATAAATTAAAGCAATGTGGCTAGTGACTACCAATGTCCAATGAATTCATCGTTTAACTACAAAACTAACCTAAAGAAACAATAATACCATGTTGTGCTGGTCTGGTCCTTTATCCCTACCTCTAGATGTCATTCCTTCTGTGCCTAGATGGCATTAGGCAACGCTGCATAGCAAACTAAAGAAGAAAACCCACACTCACGCACCTCACCCTCAGGTTCCAGGAAAGACCAGCCACCTTGTTCAAAGAAGCCCTCAGGATCATCAACAATGGTCTTCATGATTTTAGTCCAGTTGAGGGATTGTACTCCTTCTGTGTACTTCAGGTCACAGGAACTAAAACAACATTACAAAATCAGAATCAAACTCTATTTTCTGGCAATGTAAACTGTCCTTATGACTATTAACTCTCACTGGGCATGCCCCAAATGGCTGATATCTGACTTCCCAGAGCACTGACCCTCACGGCAGAAAAGGATTCCAACCCATACAAGCTTGTTCTTCAAACAATTCTGAGTTCATCCTTTCCCCCTCCTCAGCACCAATGAGTCTGTTCTTTGTGGTCTTTGTATGATTCATCCAGGCTGACCACCCCTCACTGATGCCATCTTAATTTAGAACCAGTTCTGAGATTCTCTTCAGTTTCCACTAGGCCTGCCCCACAACACTGCCCTGTTTTCCTATCTGAGGATGGGCATATGAGCATATCTTTCTAAGTGTATATAATGTCTTCAATATCTAAGGAGCTTAAATGACTATTTACTAATTTGTTTTGTGGACTGCTATGTTAGAGTGCATGACTGAGAAAGGAGGTCCAGAGAGAGGGCCCAGCAGTTACAAGCTCTTGCAGAGGATCCATGTTTAGTGACTATTACCCACTCGATGGCTCACAACCACCTACAACTCTAGTTCCAGGGGACCAGATTCCCTCTTCTAAGCTCCACAGGCACCAGGCACACGTGAGTTGCCTCCTACTCATAAATCTTAAAAGGAAGCAGAAAAATTGTCTCCAAGGATAAAAATAAATCCTTAGCAAATGTCCTGCCTGAGACCTACTAAAAGAATCTGCTTTAAGCAATGCTACCTACACTAAGATTTCTACTTTTAAATCTTAATAATTAACCTGGGTCCTCTGCAAGCGCTATCTGATGAACCATTAGACCCTCCTTTTCTCTTAGTAGTAAGGTCAGCAGGGAGTACAGTCCTTTCCACACTGAAACAACTAGAAAGCCAAATGGAAGAACAGTTTCTAGACAATGGAAGAGAGCAGCAAGAATGTAGTTTAGGTCTTTGAAGGATGAAAACAAACAAGGTTTTGTTTCAAATCTACCTCAGTTCTCTACCTGAGGCAACTCAAGGCAGAAGACAGCAAATCAAGAAACAGCACCATGCTCTCTCTTTTCTGTTGTTCTTTGCAGGCAGGTTTTAGGAACCTGTCAGTTGATTGTATGACGTCAGCCTCCCTGACCCTCCACCACCCTTCCCATTCCCTTTCTGTAAACACAGACTAGTCACTAGTGTTACTGAGGTTGTTTTTTGTCTTTCCATTTGCATCCAAAGTAACTAATGTACCAGGTATATACAGTACTATATTCCATTACTATATGTTCATTATAGATTGCCCTTTGATAGTGATTAATTCTGCAGACAATATTTTCAAAGCAAGGTAAGACTGGAGATCACACCTGGTGACTTGGCTACCAGTCCAGCTGGGGAAAACAAGACTGCAACTTGAAACAAGAAAGGTAGTTGGGTAAAAAAAATAAAATAAAATCCAACCAATGACCAGACAGGCAAAAGTATAAGTGATTAAAAAAAAAGCAGGGTGACATTACTCCTCCCAAAATCTTCGACCTGTAGAAAAAGAACCGAGAAAGCAAAATCCATACAAACTCCTAAACAAATTCCAAGAGAACACTATTGCTGAAGCAAATAAGAGAATATAAGCTATGAAAATATAAGCCACAGGGCTAGAGAGATGGCTCAGCAGCTAGAACACTGGCTGTTCTTCCAGAGGACCTGGTTCAATTCCCAGCACCCACCCGACAGCTCACAACTGTCTGTAACTCCTGTTCCAGGGGATCTGATACCTTCACACCAGTGCACTTAAAATAAAGTTAAATAAAAAAGAGGAATTACATAGAAACATTGAAGAAACCACACTGAAATTGGATATCAGAAGGAATCCTTCAAACTGAAGAGAAAATAAACACATCTTTGAAGCCACAGATAAGAAAATACAATAGGGTAATATTAAGTGAGACAGGAATAAAAAAAACAAAACACCAAGCATTATAAAGTCAATCAAGCCAGATGGTGGTGGTACCCACTTTTCATCCCAGCACTTGGGAGGCAGAGGCAAGAGCATCTCTGAGTTTAAGGCCAGCATCGACTACAGAGTGAGTTCCAAGGACAATCAGAGCTATACAGAGAAACCCTGTCCCGCCCCCAAAAATAAAAAACAAAACAAAAAAACCCCCAAAAAACAAAAACCCAAAACAAAACAAACAAATCCAAACCAACACTCCCATCCCCACCTCAAAACCTTGGAATAAACCCAAGGGTGTAAGACCTTTTGTGCTAATGGACTGGAAAAACTAATAGTGTGAAAACGGACACCTATAGATTCAATACAATCCAGTCAAAATTACAATGCATTTTTCCACAAAATGTAAAACAAACGAAGAAAAAACTTAAAATTCATTTGAAAGTACATATGATCTCAGATACCCAAAGCAATCTTAAGCAAGAAAGTGTAAATACCATCATACTTAATTTCAAACTCTGATTATAGCCAGTGACAAAAACAGCATTGTAATTACACAAAACAGACCACAGATCAAAGGAGCAGAATATAAAATCCAGACACAGTGATAATCAAATGATTTTTGACGAAGATGGCAAAAGTACACACTGGAGAAAAGTTAGTCTCTTTAGTTAACAAAAAGGTGTTACAAAAAGAATATTCATGCTGGGTGGCGGTGGTACACGCCTTTAATCCCAGTACTTAGGAGGCAGTGGCAGATGGATCTCTGTGAGTTCGAGGCCAGCCTGGTCTACACAGAGAAACCTTGTCTTGAAAAACAAATGACAAATGGGACCTCATAAAATTAAAAAGCCGTACAGGAAGTTAATTGAGTGAAGACCGCTTACAATGGGAGGAAAATCTTTGCCGGTATCCGACACAGATTAATGTCTAGAATAAAGACAAAGACTGCTCTTCTAGAGGAGCTGGGTATGGTTCCCAGCACCCATATGGGTACTTGTAACCATATGTAACGCCAGTTCTAAGGGATAAGATGGCATCTTCTAGTTTCCATTGCGCCAGGCATTCAAGTAGTGCACAGTCATACACGTAGGCAAAACATCCATACATAAAAATGAAATAAATACAAGGAAATTAAAACCTAACAAGAAACGAAACAAACCAATAATAAATGGGTTAGAGAGCAGACGGGAGCCTAAGGATGGAGCCTGATTGTAGTGTGCTTCCCTAGCACCCACAAGGCCCTAGGTTTGACCTCCAAAATGGCATAAACTATGTGCGAGCACACATCGGCAAACCCAGCACTCAGGAGGTAGAGGCAGGATTAGAAGTTCAAAACTACATAACGAGTCGAGACCAGCCTTGGCTTCATGAGACTGTCTCAAGAGAAGAACATCAAAATCTCAGCAACAAGACTCATTGGGGAGGGACCTGTGTCTGAGCCTCTGGACCCGCATGGCAGAAGGAAAGAACTGACTCTACACTGAGTTGTGGCACGATGCTGCATGCCCCTGCCAACAAATAAATAAACGTACAACATTTTGGGCCAGAGAGATGGCTTACTGCTCTTGTAGAGGACCCTGCTTCAGTTCCCAACCTAGTCTTCTTTTGGCTCCCATGGGTTCTTGCATACACACAGCACATACATATAACACAGGCATACAGATTCACAAGAAATAGAATTGTTAATGAAAATATGAAAGAGTGGTGTTCAGCTTCACTGGCCATCAGAGAAACGAAGATGAAAACTACGATTATTTCATCATCTTTAGTCAGAATCTAAGTCACCAAGAAAGAACAAGTGACGGGAGAATCCTCACACCACACTCTGTGGTGACCAGTACGGAGGTTTCCCGTCTATCTCTGCAGTCCAAGTCAACACATCAAAGAGGTATCGTAGCGCCCTTCACAGGAACCAACCCAGGTGTCTACGCGGATAAGGACCCGATATACATAAATTTGAATGAAACTGTAGACAGCACCAGAGAAAAAGTCAGGACTGTATGTTTTCTCTCATTTAGGGTTCCTAGATTTATAGTCACATAAATTCAAGCAGCTATAGATTAAGTCAAAGTAGACATCAAATGTTTAGGTGAACGGAGGTGATTAAAGGGAGGAGAGGGTGTATATTATACACACCCAATCTATATACTTATAAATGAATGAATGAATAAAAAAACCAGAGACAAGATTCTCATATTATTATTTGGGCTGGATGCCAATTTCTGGACTCAGATAGTTCTTTTGCCTCAGGCACCTGAGTAGCTGCTGGGACTACACCATGGTGTAACAGACACAGCATTTTATAATACAGGGCAAATGGGCAGTGGCAAACAGGTTTACTTACTTCAGCCACTCTTTGATGGGGTCTAGAGAAGCAACAGGAATGGCATTGATCATTGTGACTTTCTTGCTATAATCTTTGTAGACAATCACCATATCAAAGTTCTTCAGGTGAAACTGGACCCTCTCAAAATGTATCAGCTCCACTTCATCCAGTGTCACCACAAAGGGTGGCTGTCAAAACAGGATCATGTCACTACCATGTAAACCCTTCCCCCAAGACCACATCACTACCATGTAAACCCCTCCCAAGACTGCATCACTACCATGTAAACCTTCCCAAGACTGCATCACTACCATGTAAACCCTCCCCCAAGACCGCATCACTACCATGTAAACCCTTCCCAAGACCGCATCACTACCATGTAAAGCCCTCCCAAGACTGCATCACTACCATGTAAACCTTCCCAAGACTGCATCACTACCATGTAAACCTTCCCAAGACCACATCACTACCATGTAAACCCCTCCCCCAAGACAGCATCACTACCATGTAAAACCTTCTCCCAAGACTGCATCACTACCTTGTAAACCTTCCTCCAAGACTGCATCACTACCTT
>LOJH01025824.1:0-18607 GCA_001685095.1 Ellobius talpinus
TGGAAGGCTGGGTCTGAGCCTGACTGTACTGGCTCTTAACAGGTAAGATTTACACTCGTAAAAAGGCAGAAAGAAGAAAAAAACTGCTTGCAATATAAGGTTAATGGCAGAACTGACAATCGTAGAGAACATTTTAAGGCATTTTTGTGAGAGACTTAAAACTTATAGTCACTGCCTTGGGTTACTATGAAGTCATGAAGCAAACATTCTTTCTCCAAAAAGGAGCAAGCACATCTAGTGTCATGTTGAGTATAAACCCTTCACCAAGAGGAACTAGGACTACTGGGAGAAATGACCTGCCCCAAGTGGGTGGAACAGGAAAACAGGAAAACCTGGAATGATGTAACCGGAAGTAAAGAGGAGATTAAAGAATCCAGGGCACATAAACAAGGGGAACAGAAGTCTTCCTGAAGGGTCCCCTTGACAAAAGCAAAGCCAATGTGAACACCAAAGTACTGGATTTCTGCTCACCAAAGGAGAAGTTCACAAGTATGCAGCAAGAACAACCAAAATCTGAGTGGAGGAGAGCATGCTTTCCTACAGTCCAATTCCAGATGATGCTTACAGAAGTGATGATGGACCTCAAAATTACCCCTAGAGACTATAGTGGAAGGAGAGTCACATGCCGTTCAGATTCTGATGCTTGTCCCAACCAAGTCCACTTCTGCGCTCTGACCCAGTTTAGGAACGTTCATTGTGCTTAATGTTATGTTGCATTGTGCCCTTCAGTCTGGAAAGCTCTTTGGTCATTCCCTACTGGTCAAGTGTCTGACTTAAGAGTTGGGACCTTCCATTCCCTGACATGACCCTCAGTCTGTGTTTGCTTTGCATTTCCTGGTGATGAGACTCCGGTCATGAGTTCTTGGTGTATGGAGAAGATCTTGGCTTTCCCAGTTCTCTCATGTCCGTTCATGTTGTTCATTGGTGACCTTTGCTTTAACTGTCTAGTCTTGTGCAGTCTTCCAAATCTCTCTCAAATAAGGACACCACTTTTCTTCCTGTGTTCCCTAGGATTTGCTCACCTTCCTCCCAAGTTCACGCAATGTTTAATACCCTGGAGGTCCAGAGTGACATCCCAAGGGTCCAATGGCTTGTTCAATGGACATCATGGTAGATAGACTATACAGCTACAATCCTTTTGAACTTGGACACAGCTGAGAGCCACTCTTTTACTGTGCTCCTGGGAAGAAAACTTGCTTGTGTTGGCTACAATGGACTCATGCCCATGAATTACTTTGAAGTCCTGTGCTGGCCTTGCAGGAGGAGAATGTGGTGAAATGGAGGACTGCTTTGAAGAGGATTTGTTTCTCTTTGCTCCCAGGCCCCTTCCTGTTCCATATTGGTTAGATAGCCTCCAGCCACTGTCACTCATGGCTTCCCTGGGACTGGTTCTTGTCAGGAGATTGTTTTGGTTATCCTAATTCCCAACCTTTCCTGTTGAGTTGAAGTTGTTTTCTTTCTCAGCCTTGCAACAACACTCAGCTGTCTGAGGAGGGCTCACTAGGAAATGTTTGTTTTTCATTAACTCGTTTTCTCTCTATTAGAGCCAACAGAAAAACAGAGGAGCAAAGGAGGGAAGGGGCCCGTTCAATTAGCCTAATTAGACTTCCAGCTTCGGCCGTGTCCGGCCCTGGTGAGGTCTCCACTGCAGACCCTGGGAAAGCACAGCACAGCTCGGGTTCTCGGGGCCTCTTTGGGTCATCTGCTCAGCGTTTATTAACTCTTAGGCTACGCTAGATGCTCTCGCATGCACATCTTCTTATTTTTATAAGAACACCGCATGATGCGGGCTATTAACTCCATTTAAAGACCAGGAAATTAAAGTTTAGAGAAGTCAAAGAATGTGCCCTGGCTTCCCATTTTCAGACAAACGTACAAATGCTTTTGCATTTTGATGCCAAACTCCAAACCATTGTTCATGTGAATTTTGACGGGGGTGCAGGTGGGGGGTGGCAGCTTTGGTTTATAGCTACTTTGGTCTTGACTTGGCAGTCACTGGGCTTGCCCATAGCTAGCCTAGATCACAGGACTTGCCTTGAGCTAATCCATGATCTCAGTGGGCATCTCTCACCTCTCTGCCTTCCCCCCACCCTGTGACTCCATTTACCTTGGGGGACCATGCAGGATGGAGGAGACATGGGAATCATGCTGGACTGAGACTTAACTATAACCACTAGCACAGACTGTGTAAATGAGATTCCCCCTGTGCAGAGTGTGACGTTTTATGGATGACAAAGCAGCTAACACTCATCCAGTTCATCCTCTGGTTCATTTGAGGCTGGAGAGGGAAGAGAATCATTTAATCCCACAGTTAACCGAGGCCAAAACTGGCTGTGAATCCAGGGCCCCAAACTTCCTAACAGAGAGTGGGCAGAGGTGAGTCAAGTTCCACCGGCTGGGGAGTAGCACAGGACAGGTTGACCTGGGAGGTTGGAGGTTATGGTGCAACACGGTTTTCAAGTGTCTGGTCCCTGTCTAAGTAAGAAGATAGTCAAGGGCCCAAAAGTCTCAGGGGAAAAAATATACAAATATTAATCTAGTACTCAGGAGGCAGAGGCAGGTGGATCTCTGTGAGTTCAGGCCAGCCTGGTCTACAAGAGAAAAAATATACAAATATTAATCTAGTACTCAGGAGGCAGAGGCAGGTGGATCTCTGTGAGTTCAGGCCAGCCTGGTCTACAAGAACTAGTTCCAGGATAGGATCCAAAGCTACAGAGAAACCCTGTCTCGAAAAACAAAAAACAAAACAAACAAACAAAAAACAANGGAGGCAGAGGCAGGTGGATCTCTGTGAGTTCAGGCCAGCCTGGTCTACAAGAGAAAAAATATACAAATATTAATCTAGTACTCAGGAGGCAGAGGCAGGTGGATCTCTGTGAGTTCAGGCCAGCCTGGTCTACAAGAACTAGTTCCAGGATAGGATCCAAAGCTACAGAGAAACCCTGTCTCGAAAAACAAAAAACAAAACAAACAAACAAAAAACAAAAAAAAAAACAAAGAACCAAACAAGAATGCTATCTAATAATTTTAAAAAGTAAATTAATTGCATGCATTTAGTTCTGAGGGGTGCAGACGCCATGGATTACAATGTGGAGATCAGAGTACATCCTATTGGAACTGGCTCTTCTTCCTTCACATGGGTCCTGGGGATCAAATTCAGGTTGTCAAATAACAGCAAAAGCTTTCACTCATTGAGCCACCTCACTAGTTCATATTAATTCCTTAAAAAATGTATTGTACTTAGGTCTATTTTATATTATAAATGTATAATTCAGGCATTTGTTTTGCAACCATACCCTGTGTCAGCTTCAGGGAAGTTCTAGAGCTTAATAAGGTCCATCACACACCACTTGCAGGAACTAGTAATTGTTGAGGGCTTGCTGTCTACTCCGTTCTGACTCCTTCACTCACATCGTTAGCGCCACAATCCTGTTTCACTCTTAAGGGAACCACATCTCGAGGAAGCAGAGTAGCTGTTCAAAGTCACGCCATTGCCTGTCCAAGACTTGAATTCAGAGTCTCTGCCTTCGGAAGCAGTGCTCTCGGCTGCTATCCTGCCCTTGTTCCCATGTTCATATAGAAACTTCATTTTAGTCTTTCTGTTCTCTACAATGTGTTCTCAATATGTACACCATTCTTGCCTCCCCCCGCAAGCGCTAGCATTACAGATGTACACTGCCATACTGGACCTGTATTTCCTTCTTATGCCATGTGCCCACATATTATAAAGATCTAGGAATTGTGGATAATCAACTGGTATGAAGAGGTATTCTGAGGTGTGTGTGCAGATGAGGGGTACCAACCGCTAATAGTGATTACACTTCCTGGATGGAGTGTGTCATACAGTGAGAATGCCGGATGGATATGGAGGACGGCAGAACTGCTGGCCTCTGGGAAGAGAACTAACCCGGTGTGGATGCTTCCTGAGGACGAGCATCACACTGCAGAATGACTATCGAGCATTCTTGATCATTGGGGAAGATTATGGCATCATCTCACACCTGTGAGAAAGGCTGTCCCCAGGCACTGCAAGACAACACATTGGAAAGGATTAAGGAACAAGGAATCCACACGTTGTGCTTATAAGAATGCAAATGAACACCTTTGTTGCAAAAGACATTACAGAGGGCCTTCAAACCATGAAAAATGGTACTGACAGGTGATCTAGCAATCTACAGCCAAAGGAAATAAAGTCAGTATGTTAAAGAGCTAGCTCCTTGCCCACATACACTGCAACAGTAGCCACAAAACCTAGATATGAAAACAACCTATGTGTCTATTGATAGCCTAATAAATTAATAATGTGCAGATCTAAACAGTTGAACGGTACTTATCCTTAAAGGGGAAATCCTGCAGCTTGGAGCAACACTGGTAAAGCTAGAGAGTGCTGCTCAGTAAAACAATCCAGGCTCAGCCATTGGGGAATCTCACTCCTGCATGGGGTCGACAAGAATTGAGCTCCGGGAACAAAGAGTAGAAAGGTGTTGCCAGAGACTGAGGAGGCTGTAGAGGCAGAGAGGTTAGTCAAGGGGTACACAATTGAAGCTCCATAGGAAGAACATGTTCTCCAAATGAGAAGAGACCTCCATGGGACCCAGGACTCTCTGTGCTTGGATAGATCTCATCTAATTGAGTATCAGCGGAGCTGGCCCTGAAAAAGATTTCACCAAGAGAGATTCCTCGTGAAGAATAAGCATACGTGTGGCTCACGGGGCAGTTTCTGGACGTGTTCATAAGGCTTAGGAAGTGCACTGCTTCCAGACTCCTTATGCTGAAGGCTGGGGTCTGAGGACGCCTTTGTAGGAGTTCCTGTTTGTTTGTTTGCTTGTTTGTTTACTGTGGTCCTGGGAATGGAACCCACGCCTTTGTGCTTTTTGAAGACCTCTCTTCCACTGAGCCACACCCTCAACACGGCTTTTTCTCTGTAAAAACAAAGGAAGGCTACGTGTGGAAAAAAAACACTCAGAACTGTTTTTTTAGGTTATTCGTGGGGAGAACGAAAACAACCGAGTATGGGAAAAGTCAGTTTTGGTGGTTGCTGTCGGGTTAACAGTGTGCATTTACAGCCTTATCCTAAACCACTTTCCGAGAGTGGGGCCCAGGAAGGCGGCAGGCCTTCCAGACAGCTTCCTCTCGTTCATCTCACTCACCTGTGTGCTCTAGTGCTCATGGCTGCTGCTGTTACTGCATGCAGCTCAAAGGTTAAGGAAAAGTTTCTGCCAAGGACTTGGGGACCCTAGAAGAACACAAGTCAGTCTGGTCTGGATCGGACAAAAGTGTGAAATCAGAAGTAGACAGACAGTTGTCTACGGAGGCTCAACTCAGACAGCTGGCATGGAGCCCAAAGTTCAAGCAGAATATGTAAGTCCAGATGGCGTGATGCAGACAGCAAGGGGACCTGCGGCAAAGCCAGCCACGCACCGAGTGCTAAGAGTTTGGAGTGTGTGCTAGGGTTAGGGGTCAAGGCCAAAACCAAAGAATGAAACACTAACTAAACACATGGACGGACACACACACACACATACACACACACACACACTTTTTACTTTTCTACCATAATTCTGTGCATTGCAAGATTTTACCTCATTACCCTGGAAAAAGGTATTCAAAGAAATCCATTATCCAGGAAGACTGCAGTAAATCTTGTCTTTACAGGGGCAAAGTGAAAAATCCTGTGAGTATCTGATTATAATCTGAACACATTAAACACAAAGAAATACAGTGTTCTCCTGGGTCACACCAGACAATTAAGGGTAATGGAATTAAAGAAAACAGGTTAAGGGAGGGAAATACTGTGTCCACACATAGTGAATGCTGCCACAGTTCCTTTTATATGCAAGGGAAATAGACAGAGAGTCAGAAATCCAGACTTTAAAAATATACTTCCAAAGTTTATTTTTTTTAAAAAAAATCACTTGAAAAAATTCATTTCGTGTGACATATGGAATAACATTAAAGACTCAATTACAGGAAACTCGACATAAAATAACTGTTGGCATGCATTAAAATAGTTGGCCTCGGAGTTAATTCAATGTATTTATTAAAATAATGTTTGAGCCAATATTAATTTAGTGCTTCCGTGTTCTGGGAACTCTGCTGAGGGCTTTATGTGTGATGTCATTCCTTATCCAGGGGGACAATTCCAGGATCTCTTATGGGTTCCCAATTCTCAGGATGTTCACGTCCCTGCTACACATCGGTTAGTATTTGGATATAAGCTCCACACAGCCTTGCATATAGCGCAATTATATATAATTACTAGAGTATTTATAATGACTCACAATGCCCAGTGCAATATGCACTCCAAGTAAGCAGTTAGTAAACTTCATTGCTTTAGGAATCCTCACAAGAAAAGGTCTGTTCTCAGTCAGCAGAGAGAGAATTTCTTGTTGTTGTTACTTTTGAGCTGTGACTGGCTGAATTCATGCTTGTGGATCTCCTTATATTTCCTTATAAAACCAATAGTAGATGCAAGCATCATTTGTCATGGAAGAGGTTGTATTACAGAATATACAGAGTGCTGATAATCTGGGCTAAACCTCCAGATTTCAATGCTGAAGTCAACCAGTGATTAAGTGCCAAGCTTGTCTTAATGTGAGAAAGATGGCAAAATGCAAAAGATTGGCTATTTTCTTTATTTTGAAGATTAGGCATATGTTAGACTGCATACAAGTTTTAAGAATTATAAATGAGCCGGGTGGTAAAAGTGCATGCCTTTAATCCCAGCACTCGGGAGGCAGAGGCAGGTGGATCTCTGTGAGTTTGGGGCCAGCCTGGTCTACAAGAGGCTCCAGGACAGGCTCCAAAGCTGCAGAGAAACCCTGTCTCAAAAAATCAAATATATACATAAATATATACATATATATGCATATATACACTAATTTTGTCTTGGAAAATGACAGAAATCAGGAAAATGATCATAGTTTACATTTCTTTCTATATCAATTTTTTTAAAAAGATAAACATCTGAAAATAAAATAGCACAGATCTGCACAGACAATTCATAGCAGAATGCTCACTGAAACTTAACATGGAAAAAATACTAACTTCATAAGTAATCTTGAAAGTGCAAATTAAAACAGCAATAGCATACCATGTCAAACCCAAGGCACTGGCAAACACTCAAAAGAATGGTAATCCTCGGTGTTAGCCGGGCTGAGGGAGAGGGCCCTTTAATACCCTGCCAGTGGAGTGTACATTGCTGAATTGGAACTCTTGGGGCGGAATTTGGCAACACACATCAAAAGCTTTCTAAATACAGATACCTATTCACTCCCGTTTACAAAAGACAGACGGGGAGGTGGCCACAGATGTTTAATGACAGTGAGGGGCGAGGTCCTGAGCTTCTCCTTTGACATGGAGGAGGCACCATAAGCTAGGAGCCGGGAGAAGGCTGTAGTGAAAGATGGAGGGGGCTCCCTGTGCTTCTGCTAGGAGACCTCTGGGAGACCAGGCTCCCTAGAGCCTGGGCTGCCTGGTCCCTTGTTTTCCGGCATCCGTTTCTGGTTTACATCTTGCTTATTCCCCTGAGGCTCTTCCACATCCCTGTAGGACATCTCAGCTCATCTTTATCATGGTCTTCTCTTGGCTATAAAGAGAAGGGCTGGAAACTTTGAACAACCAGGTTATAATTCAGTAGGGGCACCAAGAGAGATCAGGAAGACCAGAACGGGAGTCCCAGCAATAGCGGGACTCAGGTGAGCATTGTATTGCTGTCCCAGCTTCTGTGTGGGCCTCCAGGCAGGGCTGTTCTAGACCTAAATATTCACTGTTGATTCTGGTGGAGTGACTCCCATGTGCTCCTTGTGTGTTTGTGTCTCTTCCTGGTAAAGCACCTGGAAGGGCCACAAAGATGCCTAGTTATGTCATACGCTAACAGTGCTGTCCTGGGAATGAGAATATCCTGATGATTGACAGTCTTCCCAGTTGAGTATTTAGTCCTGTGACACTCAGTGGAGGTTTCTTGAAAAGAGCTGAATTAGACACAGGAGGTCCCAAATCTTCAGTTTGCTGATTATATTACTACACAAGCGCCTCGGTTTGGTCCGTGACTCATTGTGCCCCCCCGCCCCCCTGCCTGCTCTACCGCCACCTCACCCTGCCACCTCGTCACAATTACTTCCAGCTTTCCCTTCTGAGGAGGAAACCCTTCTCGGTTGACTCCTAAACAGCATTCGGCAGCAGAGGGAAATTGGAAAAGAGGCCCAGAGAGGAACGTGTATCCTCACACAGCAAAAGACCCAGGAAGTAGATCTGTGTTTGGGCTACGTGTGGATGGAAGGCCCAGTTTCCTCTGTATTCCGTTGTGCAAGGCCGTGAACGATGCCGTCTCACACCTGCAAACACAGGGAGCTTCCCAGCATCCAAACTGCTCTCCGTGGACCACTAGAAGGGAATGAAACTGCAGTTGTGTTGCAGATTGTGTGGAGTTTGTCCAGAGGGGCTGGGATGTTCAATTATGCGTATCGGACTTAGCCAGACAGTAGGTACTTTCAGTCTTTGTTTTTCACTGTGCTAGCCATGGTATTGTGCCTTACAGAGGTAAAAGGAGAGAAACAGCCATCACTGTCTCCATCCATGAGCAGGAATGCTAATTACATAAGAAAGTAGCCACGGCTTCGCACAGAGAGGATGACTGTAGAGAGGCAGACGGAGCCATGGACGTCAGGCAGGAAGTGTGACACAGAGACCCTGGGTTCTGGCTATACTTAACCAGCCTGGCTTCTGGGCTCAAGGACGTCAAGTGTAAGTGGCAGGGGCATCTCTCAGCATCTTCAATTAAGAGCTCAGTTCTGCTGTGTCCAGTCCACTAGGCAGTTGTCAGTAGCTGCTATGTGTTCCACTCCTATTTCAAAGAGTTGTTAGGTGTTCCCATTCAGTATGCTTTCTTCATGGAGTTAGCACTTGTGAAGCCAGAGGGAAGGGGTGTTTTCAAAGACTGTCCCCTGGCAAAGTGATGCTGGAGGTGCCCAAGGCCACAGAAGTGGTCAGTGTGACATTGCTGGGGATTCTTCCCTGTACCATCATAAAACTGAGAGGGGGGAAAATGTTAAGGCTAATCCAGGAGGCCACAGTGTCGTGCATGTGTCCCCTCTCTGGAAGGGGTCCTTGGCAGCGTTAGCTGGTGACGAGTCTTGCTTTCATCATGACCTCTTGACCTAGCTCAGCCCGTCACACCTCTTTTGTGATTACAAAGGTCCTCGGTGGACTTGGTGTGAAGGAGTTCGCTTTCTAGCTCCATAGAGATGAAGCAATTCCTCCAGACATAGAGGGATTTTTACAGGGAGCACTGACTTCAGTGCTGACTCAGAGCCTTGTATAAATGGGACCAAGCTCATTGGTTCAGTCCCAGGAGGACCTATTAATTTCCCAGGGCCACAGACCCACCACCCCAGTGGGACAGCTGTCTCCCCAGTGCATGGCCAGAGGCTCTGAGAGAAGCAGTGTAGACCCAGTCTACCTTAGAGAAATAGATCCGGTGACTATGGCTCAGGAGTGGGATTGTCCTGCTCCAGGCCCTGTGGGAGAGGTCTATCACAGACAGAAAATACAGGTTACCAAGCAGAGTATAAACACAGTAACTTCAACCCTTAAAATCTGAGTGGTACCCAAATGATAAACGAGGAGTACTTGAGAAAGCTTTGGTAAATTCTCCACAGAGCACAAAGAGTAGGAGGGGAGCAACGGTCAAGCTCCAACCACACTGATATGTGGAACCCTAACCCCAAAGGTGGTGGCTTAAGGGGCGGGGTCTTTGTAAGTAGTGAGGTTGGAGCCTTGGTTGATTGGTCTCAGTGGTCAAATTGCCTGGATACAGAAATGCCACAGAACTGGTGATCAACCTATCTGCATCTGTGGAGCAATTCTAGAAACAATTGATGTGTGGTGGTGCCCGGGGTCTGGAGGAGAGACCACCTTTGAATGTGAACATTGCACTCCAAGCAACTGGGAACCCAGATACAAGGACACTGGAGGAAGGCAGCAGTACGAGCCCTTTCCTGTCTGAGTGTGTGTCCTATTGCTGCTACTGTCATCATCCAGAGAAGTCACACTCCCACTCCTTCAGCCTCCGAGCCTGTGCTCAACACCAGCATCTCTCTAGGGACTGTCCAGGCCCTCAGCTCTGGAGTGGAATAGCTGGAGTGTCCAGTTTCTTGGAATTGCAGCCACTGAGTTCTGTGCTTCTCTAACATGAAGACTATTATTGGACTACCAAGCTAAATACATGTGTGTATGTATGTATATGTACATGTACATAATACATATCCACATGCATACATACATAGACACACATATATCATGTATCAAATTTAGCTAGTCCTTCAATACCTTTGTTTACACGTACGAGTGAGTGCGCACACACGCGCGCGCGCATGCGCGCTGTATTGTTTCTGTTCCTTAAGAGTCCTGACTAATGTATCTGTCTCGAAAGAGATTAGTGCTGTAATAAAAGAGACCCCAGGAGCTCCCTGACTCCTTCCACCATGGAAAATCACAGCAGGAAGACAGATATCTAAGATCAGAATGTATGCCATTACCAGAGATGGAATCTGTCAATATCTTGACCTTGGCCTTGGCCTGCTCAACCTGTCATACTGTGAGAAGGGAATGTTTACTGTAATGCAGTGTTTGGTGTGTTTGTCATAGAACATAGAATGGAACAAGACTAAAATGTCATTTCCAATTCCGCCAGTCAAATTGCCATAGCAAAACTAGAACAAGCCCATGTTTCTCGGTTGCTTTTCTATGCTTCTTGCTGGGAGCAGAATTGTACCTTTGGGGAGTGAGGCAATCTTCTCTCCTGAAAAACTGGGCTGTTTTGAAGGGACTAGAACTGACTTTGTATTCTCAAAGAGGCACAAAATAAAGAGTTGCTTTTCTGATGTGGGCCCTTCAAAAGAGGAGAAAATGGACCAGAGCTGTCTGTGCCTCTGCTCAAAAAGAGTGAAAGAAAAAAAAAAACAACCCTGCTCTCATGGTTGCAAGATGGATGGGTGCTCTCATTCTGCACAAAAGCCAGCATGGTCTGCTCTCACTGCAGTTCTCTCATTTTATTCTCCAGCTGTCAATCACATTATATACATACATGTGCACATATAATATAATCTATCATGGCCCTGACAACTGAACCGATAGTCTGAGTTACACTACCCAGCCACTTACTTTTATTGTTTAGAATTTCATACACACGTAGAATGTGTTTTGATCAAATCCACCTCCCTTTCCCTCTCCTCCAAGTCCCCCTGACCCCTTCACACCCCCACTTCATGTGCTCTTTTTGTTTAAACCCACTGAGTCCACTTAGTGTTGTCAGTGTGTGCATGGGTGTAGTCATCTGCTAGGGCATGCGTTCAAGGGTCACATCCCTGAAGAAAGCAGATGTCCCTGCTCTGGCAGCCATAAACTGCCAAGAGCTCCTCAGCTGAGGGTGAGTCTTCATGACCACCTCATCCATCTGTGAAGGATTTTGCTGTCTTGATCTAGTGCCGGTCTTGTGTCCACTGTAGCCATCAATCAACATTACCTACGCAAGATCAGATCTCTTCCAATGACCATTATTGGGTTTGCCTGGAAACAGGACCCTTCCCATTTCCAAAGCTCGTCTATTTTGCCCCTGAATCATGTGAGTCTGGGCAAGAAGGTATTGGCTGATCTTTGTCTACGTTCTCTTTAAGACTTGATCTGACCATCCGCCAGGAGTCATATCTGAAAGCTCCACTAGGCTATTTTTAGATGTTTATGCTCTCTTGTGAGGAACGTAAAGGAAAACTTCCTAGAATTGGCCAGCTCTTCCAGCAAACAGGACAAACACATAAAGATCACCTGTAACAAACTTATCTAATGGCAATTTTAGACAGCCAGGTACTCCAGAAGCCAGCAGAGCCATTTACACAAAACTTTATCTTAAAAGACAGAGATATGAACACAAGTCTCAATGTTTGCCTGGCAGCCTTAGTTGAATCTGAAACTGAATGGCCACAGGTGATCTGGAACGAAAGGCCAGCTGAGGAGTCCAGGCTGGGAGCATCGAACCTGTGACCATGAGAAAGTGTTTTCACCTCAGCTCACCTTTCTGGCAGGTGAAAACCTTCATTCAAAGGCTCTGAAGACACTAGATTGTGACTCGCATGTTCATTGGAATGGGGCACGCATGTTCAGCTCTTGCTCTGCATGTCTGTAAGTCCACTGGGACTGCTGCAACAGAACGCCATAGACTAAGGTTTATCAGCAACCTGCGGTTCTCACGATCCTGGAGGCTGGACGCCAAGATCAAGACACTGGTCTATGTGAGGACTGGCTTCCTGAGTTATTGCTATCTATCTTCATAGTGTGTCTTCACATGGTCAGAAAGTCAGGGGGATCTTCTCAGATCACCCAGTCCCCACTGGTGGTCCCTGAGCGTGGTAGGTGACTATTCTACCTACCCCTCAGGTACAACCCCAGCCATGGAGTTACCTCTTCTAAGCCACAATCTGAGCCCTTTCTCTTAATACCATCACTCTGGGGTTCAGAATTTCAGTGTGTGACCTGGGGCAGCATATCCGGACCACAGCAATAGAAGAGTAGGACCACTTCCCAGTCCTTGAATGTCTGACACCTATGATCAATCCCAGTCCAGTCCTTGGGAACAGTGAGTGACGAAGATGTCTGCCTTCGATGGAAACGCTGCTAGCAGGCTCTGTCCCACAGGAGTCCCTGGATGCTTTCCTCTGGGAGCTTCTGCTCTGCCCCGTCTAGTGTCTTCTACAATATTAGGCTGTAATTTCTTCCCTGCTGTTTTTGGTGTCTGTCTGTGTTGTCTTCACCAGCTCTTGCATGTCATCCGCGTTCCCCCAGTCTGTCTGAACTGTCCCCAGAGCATGGGTTCAGAGGGGATTTGGTTCACAGATCAGTCACTTCACAGTGAAGCCTTGCTGTGCCTCATCTGCCCAGCAGAGCAAATCTTCAAAGCTACAGGCACAGCCTGGGCTCCCCGTCTTCTCTCCGACCTCCTGCTTCCTAATTGCTCCAACTTGCTGGTTTCCCAGCCAAGGCAGGGAGATGCTGTTGCCCATCAACTTGACAAAGCTGGGAATCCCTACACCTGCCGGTGTAACTGTAAAAGCGTAGAAACTTCCATGGCTTCCTTTTTTTTTCTCAAAAGAAACGTATGGTGGAAAATGGACCTGCTGCCCTCACATAACCTCCTTCAGCACCTGATGCGTGCCTGGGGTAGGGGCAATGCCAACAGAGACAAAAGTAATGCTAAATATATATAGCACGGAGTTAGTTTTTGAAATATGTCCAGGTTAAAATATAATTTAAATAGGAGATATCACTTGTTTCTCTGTAGAAAACAAAACAGAAGAATATTCTTTTAGCTAACTGATTGTTCAGGCAGAGATGAAAACCCAGAAACAGCATTGTTCGGGTGAGAGCCGGGCTTTAGGAAGCGTTTTCACTTGATGGGCATCTGCAAAAATGCGATTCAGCAGAATTCAGACTAGCATGGTGCACACATGACTTCCAGCGTAGAGAGAGAGAGACTTGTCCCTGGATCTCTCCAGGTGGGTTCAGCATCCAGGAAACATGGGGAAGAGGACTGCTCATAAGATTTGTTTCTGTTCTTTCTCCTTTTTTTCCTTCAACACCTACACCTACAAATGAACCATGGGAATCCCTGGGCAAGAGCCTGACACTGGCTGAGCAAGTTTTCCACCGCTGCCTTTAATCTGACTCTCCCTCCTTTTCATAATGACTATTTTAAAATTAGCATAGAAAACAATGTGTTATTATCACATTTCCGTAAGTTTGCTGTGCTTTTATGGACCTCTCCCCCACTCCCTGCCATGTCCAGCTTGTCCCCCTGCTCTTCTCAATAGTCTCCTTCCCTTCGTGTCCCTTGTATTTCTATTAGCCTTTTTATTCCCACTCCCTTAAGACCTGTTTTTCCCCTCTCATGGGACATATATATATACAAACGTTTATAAAAACCTAGGCTTCTTTTGAGAGAGGAGTCATTTGTCTTTCTAAGTCTGGTTTACTTCGTTTAATATAATTTCCAGATCCACCAATTTTTCTGAAAATGTTATTTGTCTGTGTGGCTGGATAAACTTCTATTGTTCATATGTATTGCATTTTTAATTTTTGAGACAGAATCTCTAGCTAAACAGGGTCTCCTGGTTAGAATTTAATTGTAGACCAGGCTAGCCTCAGATTCACAGAGATAGGTCTACCTCAGCCTCCTGAGAGCTGAGATTAACCCCCCCCACCCCAGTACCACATTTTCTTTATCTATTCATCTGTTGCCAGGCATCTAGGCTGGTACTGTTTCCTTGTTACCATGAGTGACGCAGCAATGAACACAGGTGTGCAAATATCTGTGCGGTAGGATGGAGCCCCTTGGTACACATCTAGGAGTCGAAATGTGCACACAGTAAAATACATAGAAGTAGTCACATGGTGCTCTTTTTAGATTGTACTTCTAAAAGTACTTTTATCTTATGTGTGTGAATGCTTGCCTACATGTGTACATGTGCACCACATGCTTGCCGCGCCCCCAGAAACCAGAAGAGGGAATCAGATACCCGGGAACTGGAGTTACGCCAGTTGGAAACTACCGTGTGGGTGCTGGGAATCACCCCTGGCCTTCTGCAAGAGTATCAAGGGATTTTAACCTCTGCGCCATCTCTGGTCCTATAGTTCCAGTTTTTGAGAAACCTCCATACTGATTTCCACAGTGGGTGCACCAGTCTTCACTCCGACCAGCGGTGAATGAGGATTTCTCTTTCCCCACATCCTCACCGGCGTGCATTGTCTTGTCTTCTCTTCATAAATACCGTCCCGATTGAGGTAAGATGGGACCTCAAGGAAAATTTAATTTTCATCCTCTCTCTAAGGTGCCACTGAACACCTCAAGTAAGTAACATCGATTGCCCATCTCTCTATGTTTCAGGGGTTTTTTTTTTGCCTTTTTCAACTTCAGTTTTAAGACAGGGTCTCAGTAAGTTGTACAGGCTGACCTTGAACTTGTAATCCTCCTACCAGGCCCTTAGTGTTAGGATTACAGGCCTGAACCACCAGACACCCCAGACAGGAATCTGTGATGCACCTTCCCTCCTTGCCTACAGTGTCCTCTGCCTTAAGAAGAGAAACTATAGTCAGTCACTGGAGAATTAGACATTTCCCTTAGACATTCCTGTCCCTGTGAGTCCCCATTAGGTCCTAGCCCAGGCAGTCTCATTTTGTTAGACATGATTTTGAATACTTACCTTAAAAAACAGACAAGCAAACAAAACAAAAACAAACAAATAAACAAAAAGTTATCTTTCTGAAACACAGACTTCAAAGTAACCCACAGAGGTCTTGAACTTATTATTTCCTGCCTCACACATGCTGGCTAGAATTAGAGACAGGTGCCATCATTCCGAGTGCTGAGTGCTAAAGGTTTTTTTGTTTTTGTTTTTTAAGTAGTCATAAGGAAGGAAAGGCTGCATCAAAGCTTGCTAACCTGGCTTCTTTGGGGACAGATGCCTGGCTTGTGTGTATGCAGGGAGAAGCGTCTATTTGTACAGCCGATAAACACTGCTGGCACCCTGTGATTTGACATTCCTTTATCTCAGTAGCAACTCTGAGATTACTAAATGCTAACTGCCTACTTCCTGTCCCTGTTCCTGTCAATCACCACTGCCTCTGTCTATACGATCTGACTGTCCTAGGTCCCAGGACCAACACAGTGCTTGTCTTTCGTGTCCAGATCCTTTTACTTTACCTGAGTCGAGGAGTTCCAAGTCTAAAGGCTGTGGATGAAAAAGTCAATAGGGAAGCTGGGCTCTGGTCTCATACACCGGTCCACTCCCAAGCCTTCTCCTGGGGCTGAGCAGCTCAGTGTCTCTATCAGGCAGACTCACGCTTTTCTCCCCATGCTGAGGCCCACCCACTGCTGTCTTCTGGGACATTTCCTCCTATGGTATAACAGGAGAATGTAACAGTCACTTGACAAGAGATCAAGGTTCACACTGAGACACGACCTTCCGGGTCCACAGAAATTATGACATAGAAACAAAACACCCTGACCAGAGTTACCAGACCTGAGATGAGAGCCACGGGGTACCCCATCCCTGAAGTACTGAGTTCTGGCTCCTTTCTTCTCGGACCCTCTTATGGCTGAAATGAACTCATTGTGTGTACCAGAAGGAGGGTCTGGGAAGTATAGGATTTGGGACTGGCCTTGCCCTCTCTGAACCTCTTCCCTAAGGTTTTTGTTTGAACAAGAATGTATTTCCTGCTAAGTCATGCTATTTCCAAACTTGTTTTCAGAAGAGGAGAAAAGCAATCACACCGGAAAGTAGATTCTTGCCTCTTAGAGCCCTGGCTCTCAGACTGGAGAATGCCCAAATCACTCAGAGCCCTCTAACACATCATGGGGGGCGGGAGGGGCACGGGGCTCCACCATGAGAATTTCTGTAGCTCTAGGGTAGGATCCTATAATAAACCCTTTTTCCTTTTTTCTTGTAGAGACAGGCTCACTGTGTAGCCTGTGTTGGCCTTGTGTTCATTATCCTCTACCTCAGTCTCAATGCAAAGAGCTAAGGTACGGCCACCACACCCTCTTAACATTGACCCTTCCAGCATGTTCTCAGGGAATAGCACTGCTCCAGAGACTTCACTTTGAGGACCCCCCCCCTGCATGTTTTTTGTCAGAGCTCTGTCTGGAATGCAGATTCCGCAGCCTGCACCGTTCTTTCCAGCCCTCTCAGCTGGGGAACACAGAGACTCTATAGCCACCTATAAGAGGGCTTTTGTCGATATTCTTTCCTCATGAATGATGTGTGAAGATGCTTCTTGTTCTCCCACTGCCTACAGGAAGGGACTATAGGGTTTTGGATGAGGAAAGGAGATTCTGCCAGCCATTCCTCTGAGGAGTCTGTGGAGATCAGTTGATCTCATCTGCTCAGTCTCTGGAAGAGTCGATCTCAGCATGCCAAGCTTTCGCCATATTCTTCACAGATTGAGTGGTTAGAGGGCAGAAGCTTCCATTCTTATGGAACATAAATTAAGTGGAGAGGTGGGTAGACGCAGGGTTGTGACCATATCTCTCTATTATGGCTGCCATTGCTCTATGCATCTCAGCCTTCCTAGGCGAACTAGTTTCCTGGGGAATATCAGAGGAGGCTGCTAGCTGTTACAGAGAACCTCACATGAGATAACACCCCATAATATGCTCCTTTCTGTCCCCCAAACCACACACTGGAATGACCATGTCATACCGTCCTCAACCAAGAGGACCACAAAATGGTTATAGTTAGTGTGTTGAGTAACACTTAAAGAAGAACAGAAACCATTATGCACGTTTGTTATAGGACTTATCCGAATTTATCCCTCAGGATCCTGGACATATCATTATGCCTCCCATTCTCAACAAGGAAACACATCTTGAGTTGTGTAGTGACATCAAAGAAGAGTATCCTGGAGGACTCAAGCCACAACAAAACAGCACAATCTTCCTTCCAAAACTAGAAATAGAGCTAACAAATGACACAGCAAGCCTGCTAGTGGCTACATATCCCAGAGAAATGACACCCATTGACTTAAGAGCTATCTGTATCTGGGTTGCTGCAGCACTAGTCACAATAGCCAAGATTAAAAAAAAATCAATGTTTGTGTCCCTTAGTGGGTAAACGGCTAACAAAAATGTGGCGTGTGCACAAGGGAATGATAGTCAGCCACCAAAAGCACAAATCCTGTTTTCTTTAGACCATTTGCGGCAGTACAATGGGTCTAAAGGACGTGATGAGAACCGAAACAAACCAGCTGCAGAAAAATAAAGAGACGGTTTCAAATGTGAAATCAGAATGCTGATCTCAAGAAGTAGAGAGAATAGTGTTTATCAGAGGTGGGGGAGAGATGTCAAGAGGAAAAGAGGCAGATAATGGTCACTGAGAACAACTTAACTTAGGAAGAGTGGACTTGGAATCCTGCTGCACAGAAGGCTATCTGTAGTCAGGTATAATGTTCTGTATTTTGAATAGTTGCAAGAGAAGGCTTAGAGCGCTTTACTACAAACCAATGGCAGGTGTTCAAGGCAAGGGCCGTAGATCATCTCACTATGTATACATGTATTAGTGTTTTGCTGTCCCCCATGACACCAGGATTCTGTGCTAATAAAAAATTAAATGTAAGGACTTCAGAGGTGAGTGAACAGCCACATGGCAGGACACCCACTCTCTAAGACCTCCACAGTGGGACAAAACCCCGGGATCCTCCCCCAACTCCCTTGGCTTTTCTAGCCAGCTAGCAGGGACTTTCCTGTGGGTAGGCTCCCCCAAAACCCAAACCCATCCAGCAGTCACTCCAAACTACTACCCACATCATGTCCCCAAACCCCCCTATCTTTCTGCAACCTCGGTGGAACTCTGAAACACAGCTTGCTCCAATACTGAGGGGACTTAAGGGGTGAGTGAACAGCCATGTGGCGGGACACCCCACTCTCTAGGATCTCTACAGTGGGACAAAATCCCAGGTTCCCCCTCCCCTCCCTTGGCTTTTCTAGCCAGCCAGCAGGGTGGGAGGGGAAGAGGAGAGGAAAAGGGGAGGGTTGAGGAGAACTTGAGGGAATAGGATAGTC
>LOJH01025825.1:0-18607 GCA_001685095.1 Ellobius talpinus
AGAATTAACAAAATAAGAAAAAGTGGTAATGTTACTTATGAGTAAATATTTAAAGAAATATACCTGTGTATGCTAATAGTAATTGATGTTAGTAGAAAACAGATTTTATTAAATGTTTGATTAACTTACTACCTTTTACTGCATGAGTTCCTTTTGAATTAAAAAATATAGACTAACCAAAATGTTGGGTAAGTCACAGTAAAAGAGTTTCTGTTTGCATAACCATACATATGCAGTTTGTCAGGAAGCTAACCAGATAAGAACATTAGTCACATTTCAGCCAAAATGATATGCTGACCTTAAGGTGGGTGTTGGTTTGTTTTTGTTTTTGCTCTACTGGAGATAGAGCATAGAGCTCTGTGCATGCTAGGCAAATGCTGTACTATAGAGCTACAATGTCAATGGTGTGTTGATGTTGAAGTGGGAATAAGCAAAAAATATGTTCCTCATTAGTTATTCCACAGAGACCAACATAGCAGCATCTCATGTAGAATTCCCCTGAATATCAAAGAACCAGGTTTGAACTGTGTATTCTCAGTGAAGACTTCTTCCTACTAGGTTGTTCAGCAGCCAAGTCTCTTTTTCATTGCTGGCAGCAGTACAAGATTCTGTTGTTGAGCCATTAGAATTAGCTTGGGTTACTGCTAACACAGAAAGCAAAAGATGAGTGAATGCATTTATCTTGGTCTAACAAGACAGGCCATGGCCCATCTCTGTCCTCTTGCATGAAATATGTCTTCAGCAGTTCTAGAGTCCTCAACTGCAGTGAAGAAAAATCCAAATGCAAAGCAGACGCTAAGCATCCTTTTTCCATCGTTTTCTGATAACTATAACACACATCACACTTTGCTTTCTTTTCTAATTTCTAGGCAGTAGTAATGTTGGGGACACACTCCCCACCGGGCAGCTATCCAACATCCCATGGCGTCGAGCAGGAGTAAAGTACACAAACAATGAAGCCTATTTTGATGTAGTTGAAGAAATAGATGCAATTATAGATAAATCAGGTAATTGTGTGCATCTGGTCCTCTGGGGAAGAAACAATTCAGTTGACACAAGTTGAACTGAAAACTGAAATCCCTCGGCAGGGTGATTTTAAGCAGAAAATTATTCATTTTTCTAACGATTTATAAATCTATTTATTTTGCCTAAAGGCTACATTATAATTATCATTACCACTGACTGAGTTAGTGCCAGGTGTTTGTGAGTCCCTCTTGCAGCTTTCTCATCTGACAGGTATCAAGTAGCTGTGGTACCTGTGCTGCTCCCTGCTACATGTACAGTGCTTCAGCCAAAGGCTTCTTCTGGTTGCTTTTAACACTCAGGAGGCAGAGGCAGGTGGATCTCTTGTCAGTTAAAGGCCAGTCTGGTCTACAGAGCTAGTTCCATGACAGGCTCCAAAGCTACAGAGAAACCCTTTATTACCTTGTCATCTTTCCATTATAACCTTCAGGCATACAAAATAATAAATCATGACCCCTGTTCCTTAAAAATAGCCTAAAGCTTAGTCTATTTCATGAGGAAACTGCTTCATTTTTAAATTATGTTAAAATATTTTAAATGTCGGTCCAAATAATCTTGACTCTAAAGAATTTCTTTTAACTCCTTATAATTATACTCTAGCCAGTTAGATGAGCCAGTGAGAAATGCTGTCAGAAGTACTACTATTTCTCACACCCAGAATGTGTTTCCATTACTCCAGCTACAGTGAGGACTATAGAGAAGAGCCAGATTCAATTAAGGTTATCAGCTTTCATTTCCTTCTCTAGGATCTACAGTCTTCGCAGAAATTCAGGGGGTCATTGATGCTTGCATTAAGCTCTCTGGAATGCCTGATCTCTCGCTCTCTTTCATGGTAAGTTTGATCTGCTCTATAGTTCCTTACATGCCTAATACATTTGAAGTGCTAAGTGATGTGATAGTTCCTGAGGGAAGATTGTAGCTGATGTTTGTTGATTTTGTATTTGTGTGTGCTTGAGTTGGCTTGTATTTACCAGGGCACACATGTGGAGATCAGAGGACAACTTGCAGGAATTTATTTTCTCCTTCCACCATATGGATCCTAAAAATCAAACTCAGGTCCTCAGCAAGCACCTCTACCTGTTAAGCCATCTCCCCAGCCCTGGAGTTTATATTAGGTTACAGAGAGCTATCTCAAAATATTCCTAGCACAGCTTTGCAGACAGGAGCTGACACACTGAACATGGCCTTCATGGAAAGGTCGAAGGGAGGTCTTTACCTAGAGTGCTGAAAGTGGCTCAGGACTTGCTGTCTAGCTTTTGGATCTCCACCGTCATTTTTACCAGATATTTACTCTGCTTGTGTAAAGGAGCATTAATATTTTACATCATATAGATTTAGCATGACACACTGCTGAAAACATCTAGGAGAAATGTGCTCTGGTTCTGTCTCGGGTACCACTTCTCTACTTTCTTCAACTTCAGTTTTCATCTGGGCAATGTAGATAATGCTACTTGCTTTTTCTCCCCATGGTTTATAAAGTTCAAGTAATGTATATAAAACTATTTTGATATTATAATAAATTTATATACTACTTTTATGACTTAGGGAGCATAATATGTAAATACTGTTCTCATACTTCTTATACTCTGTACATATGGCTTTTTCTTTTCCTGACAGAACCCAAGACTTCTAGATGATGTCAGCTTCCACCCGTGCATCCGGTTCAAACGTTGGGAATCAGAAAGAGTTTTGTCATTTATTCCTCCAGATGGGAATTTCCGACTCATATCATACCGTGTCAGCTCACAGAAGTAAATTTGCCATCACAGTCCAGAGATTTGAATAGAATGCCCTGCTCTTGTTTCATTTTTACAGCTTAGTTCTTGAGTTTATCATGGCTTACTTAGGCATGGCTCACTGGAGACCTAGTGAGAACTGGTGATAATATGTACCTGAAACAGTGTTTCTGAACCTAAAAGGGTAGTAGTGAGGAAGAGGTTAAAATCTGTAAAAACAACCCTTTGCATTCTGCGTGTTCTCGGCAAACCATGACTTTGGTGCCTTAATCCTGCTATGGTGTGTAAACTGATAAGACAGCCACACCCTAAGACACCCTCCACTACCTGCTTCACACCTGTAAACTGACAAGACAGCCACACCCTAAGACATCCTCCGCTACCTACTTCACATCCAGTTTGGGGCTAGGGCCTCAAACTCTGGATCCTCTGCCTTAGCCTCCTGAGTGCTGGGATTATTGAGTTTTAAACAGTTTATCATTGTCAGCTATAGCTAACTTGTCCCTTTAGAATATCAGAAAGCATTTGTGTAACAAAACTGAAAGTTTTTTTCAGAGAAATTATTTCTTAGCACTTCAAATTCTTTTAATGGGCTCGCATGTGCTGTCTCCCCGCCCCTTAAGGATAACCCTCTACCCCAGTTGTTTATACTGTATTTAAACCAGATTTCTGCTTTATGTGTTAGTTATCCATACAGTCCTAGCACACTGGTACAGAACACTGTGCTGTCCTCAACAACCCCAGTGCAGAGGCTGCATTCTGCTAGGCACAGTTCCAGACAGCATGGAACACATACTAACTCTGGGGTTGTCCCGTACCTTTCATTGTGTACAAACTTGTACATAAGTACTTTTGTATGTTTCTCTCTGTGTCTCTTTTAGTCTAGTGGCAATACCAGTGTATGTGAAACACAGTATCAGTTTTAAGGAAAACAGCTCTTGTGGCAGATTTGATGTAACAATTGGACCAAAACAGAATATGGGAAAAACTATTGAAGGAATCACAGTGACTGTTCACATGCCAAAAGTTGTGCTGAATATGAACCTGACACCAACACAAGGCAGCTATACATTTGATCCAGTAACCAAGGTACAGCCACTTCAAGTCAAGAGTGAGAAAGTATTTTGCAATGTTTGTGGTGGGGTGTGGAGGACGTAGCAGAAGGAAAGCAGTGTCCTTACCTTGCCTCTAGCTAAAGGTTTTCAGAGGACTGTAAAAGATGATTTTCTCCAGCTGCTTTGCTTCCATAGCAAAATGTGATAAGTTTTCAACAAAAAATTGAGTGCTTGATAAATGAGGTGTGTTTTGTTTGAGATGGGGGATCTTACTATGTAGCCCAGGCTGGCCTAGAACTTAAGAGTTCTACATTAAAAGCATGTGCTACCACACATAGCTGAGAAAGTGTAATTTTGCATAATTTCATAGAGCGTTTTTTGGGTGGTTGTTTTGTCTTGATTTTTGTTTTCTGTTTGGTTTTTTTTTCCTCTCCCTCTCCCTCTTCCTCTCCCTCTCTGTCTCATTGTAGTCCTGGCTGTCCTGGACTTCACTATGTAAACCATGCTGACCTGAACTCATAGGGATCCACCTGCCTCTGCCTCTGAGTGCTGAAATAAAGGTGTGTGCCACCACACAGAGCATTAGAAGATTTTCTAACCTTGGGCTGGAGAGATGGCTCAGTGTCTAAGAACATAAACTGCTGTTTAGAGCACACAAATATGGTTCCCAGCAACCACACTGGAGCTACACAACTGCCTGTAACCTGCTCCAGGGGATCCCACACCCTCTTCTGGTCTCTGTGGACTCTGTGTTCACATGTGCAACCCCATAGAGACACACATGTACATATTAATAAAAGTAAAAATTTAAAAATGTACATCTAACATTAAGAATTCAAGAACCTCCCCAGGGATCATATAAGTCTAAGCAGAGGAGTTCCACATCCTTGGTCCTCCACTCCAACTACAGCCATACTTTTATCTATTACTCAATTTCCACACAGGCAATTTCATTTAACAAAGGAGTCTGTGACAGTAACATAAAAAGTTTAATGATAGTAACATAAGTCAGTTGTCTTGCTTCTCCTGTTTTCTAAGACACTGCTTTATTTTGTATAGAAGCTTACAGCATCTATTAACCTCTGAGCATGTCTTTAAGATGTGGTTAAGATTTTTTTCTCTTGTCTTTTTAAGGTACTAGTATGGGATGTGGGGAAAATTGCTCCACAGAAGCCCCCAAGTCTTAAAGGACTGGTAAATTTGCAGTCAGGAGCTCCCAAGCCAGAAGAGAACCCCAGCCTCAACATACAGTTCAAGATCCAGCAGCTTGCTATCTCAGGTAAAGCCAAGTTTGCTTTCCAGGAGAAACTGTAACCAGGAGTTTGGAAGAGTTCTGACAGTTCTACCCTAGCAGCAACTCCAATTTACCTGCTGTGGTGCTGGCCTCCAGGAACCAGAATTTGGGAGGACAGCTTATTTCAGTCTTCTATCACACATGCCCCAGAGAAGCACTCCTTTGTGTTCACAGAAAGTAGAATTAGCTAGATTCACAAGCATTTTTCTGGCCAGAGTATAATGCATGGATGATAGAAGAAGGGCATTGTTTCCAAAATGATGAATGGAGTGCTTACATTGTCACATCTAGGGGTCAGTGTTCACTGCTAAAGAAATCTTGTATTATTACTGGGATAGTAATGATTTGTTTCATTCTTTCTGACACAGGCTTAAAAGTGAACCGCTTGGACATGTATGGGGAGAAATATAAGCCATTTAAAGGAGTCAAATATGTCACAAAAGCTGGGAAGTTTCAAGTGAGGACATGAGAAGAGGCCAAAATTCCTCAAGATGTTTGTTTTTCAAGTGTCATTACAATTTATTACTATTAGGTACCAAGTGGGTGGGAATACATATAAAGCATTTGTGTCAGGCTACACTGCTAACAGAGTTGCTTAGTATCAATGTAGGGTTCTTAAGGAGCTTTAAGCTAAGGAAAGTTTTCTAAAGACTTAGCTTATTTTGTATCTTTTCACTTGGGAAAAGATTTAGATTTCTTCCAAGGGGGCTACCAGCTGATTGCTGCACATTGTAACAGTAAAGGCAGGGGCTGCAGCGGTAGCCTCTCTCCTAAAGCCACTGCTGTGGTCTCATCCACCAGCAGGAACTAGTGTGTGTCGGGTGCAGCCAAGTGTCACACCTTCTAATCTTAGCCATCTCAAATCAGTGTCTGTCCCACGAGAGGAGATCCCCCACCCCACGAAGTTTACAGAAAACTGCCTCTTCAAGTGTTTGCCTTACTCAGCTTTTCACTTGTGCCATTAAGCAAGCACTGTAGCAAAAGCCACTTTCACATGGCCCTGGCAAGGAGCACTGCTGCTCCGTGCTCCATTCTCACTGTACTTGGTATTCTATTTTTTATAAATAAGATTTTTATGTAAAGCTCAGATTTTGATTTATAAGGACCTTGCTGCAGTAGATACACCATCAGCTGCTAGATAGCACAGTCAACATCATTTACATCAAAGGGGCAAATATTTTATTAAGATAATAAAAGGGAACACTACTTCTGCTTATAGGAAGTTATTGCAGGCACAAGTGTTTGTGCTTTTAAACAAATTAAAGTAGTAAAAGAGAAAATTAAGCAAAACCTTGCCATTTTCATGTTTCAGTAAAGCTTTATCTAATGCCGCTGTAACCTAGTTAGCCTGAAAGTCTCATGTCCTAGTTCAGCAAAAGGAGAAAAATGTGTCTGCTTCACTACTACTATTCTTTCTCTTCTCAGTCTTTTATCTTTTTGTGCTTAAATGGTTGGATTTACCTGTATGCCCTGTATTTGGAGGAGCTCCTTTTCATAGTACATATATCCTAAGGCCATTGTGATAGGCACCTTTCCTAAACTTCCCACCTTGTCAAAATGCAACTGAAGCACTTAAGTGTCTTTGTTGTACTGTGTACATGAAGAACATTACTGAAGGACAAACATTCTCAGTCATGATTTATACCAATCGATTGTAACACTGGGAAAGTCAGTCTATGACTCATTCCATTCTATATCATTTGCTTGGAAATCCTTTATGCAGTGATTTTGCCTCATTAGACATGAAAATGGAGGAAGGCTGAAAGTTAAGATATAAGTGTTTGCTCTTCCTATTTCCCCTTGATTTTCTTTAGACTTTGTTTTCTTATCCTGTGGCCCATTATTTTCTTCCATCTCTCTCTTACAGTTCTTGTTGGAGTGCTGGTGATACAGTAGCATGGTTACTGTTGCCCTCATCTAATAAGAAAGGCCGGCTTTTGCAGCTACAAATAGAAATTACTTGAGCAACCAATCTTAGATTGGCAGCTTTAAGTCAAAATGCAAAATATCTATTCGCTTTGACTAAGATTGGTTATCTAGCTCTAATTTAAATATCTTGTCTTTTACCTCAAAAGCAATTGTGACAGTTGAATTTCTTCACAATCCCTTGTCTCACCATCAATACCTAGACTGTCCAACATTCTTCCTGTGCAGTCTTGTCTTTCAAAGTGGAACATATACCAAGAGTCCCTTGTCTCTAATAATTTCTAAAACAGCCAAGCAGACTGTGTTCCTTTACAGTTAAATTGTACTTATTAATTTGATAGAGCCCAGTAAGTCCTTTCCCTAGCTCTGGCTATAATATCAATAAAAATATGAAAGCAACAAACTGATTTTTTTTTTAAGTTTGATTGTTGATGGAACATTCTCATATCCAGGCTCAGTTAGAGCCACCTGCATGGGATCAGTTTCTTCTGTATCACAAGTATCACAGTTGCTTAAGAACATTCAGGAGGCCTTTTCCTAAGTAGAGCATATTCACAGCCATTCATCATTTTAAAGTGTCCCCTTTCTGGTCACAGACTTAGTGGTAAAAGTGATAAAAAAAAAATACCTTCATTACATTACTTCCCATATAGATTCAAGATTTTTAAACACCTGAGTTCTGGTTAATCTAGCATATTCCCCTTTTCTTTGTTCTTAAGGAACCATAATCTAAAAGCAAATAAAACATGCTTATTTTCTGTGTGAGGTAGCCTGCCATACATGTACACATGGGGAATTTAGCTGGTGGGTTCATTCCTTAAATGTTGCTACAGAAGAACACTGAAAATATGCTAGTTTTGTTTTCCTTAGAAGCAACTGGTTAGAAGAAAATTACAGTGTTGGCTAAGTGAATTCCTTGGACACAGGCTGCAGTCCACTTCTCCAATTGGGAACTTCTCAGTCAACACAATGATGAATTTCATCCTGCAATATTATTTAACTCCCTCCCCACCCCCATTCTAGAAAATTAGGCAAAAATATGTTTTTATTTTAGTGATTTCTTAAGCAAGAAGATCGGTGTGTATCCCAAGCTAATTTTGACTCAGCCCTACTGGATCCTGACGACACTGTTCTATACTGGGGTTTGGAAGACACAAAAGTGCCCCTCACGTTTCACAACCTCTGCTTTTTAAGGAACAGTTATGGTCTCCAGTAATAGCTAAAACCTTCTCAAATGAGAGTTACTTCTACCAAGGGTAACCCACATCTAGCTGCTTTCTGCTCCTTCTAATGTATAGGTGCCAAGATTGTCCTTTATCACATAGACCCTATTATGTAAATATACTATTAATTTCCAAAATCTTTAGTTTTTTTAATATTATCCAGATCCTGAAGATTAATTTCATTGGCTATTCTTCAGATAAGAGTCTGCCCTAAAGTTGTTAGTAAAATAGCATGTCCATCATTCAGAGAGTTATTCATACAAATGTATTTTATTTGTTTTAAACAGAACAAAAGAAAAGGCAGAAAATATTTGTATATAATAAATCCTAGCTTATAAATGTAGGGTTTTTTTTGTTTTTTTAGTGGTAGCATCTCTAACTCGTTCACGGACTGTTTCCTTTTGCCTCCTTGTACTGTAAGCACTGACACTCGAGGAAAGCACACCTGGCAGACGTGTGTCTCCAGAACTGGAAGAACTTGGAGAGCAAAAATGATTCTTCTTAGTTCCTCTAAGTAATCTTTAAAACAAAAGGTGATCTTTGGCATAGAGTCATACTTTAAAGGCATTGATATGCATTTATATCAGGTAAGCAACTCTACAGATATGTTGAGAGCTTTGACAATAATCAGCTGAAAGGAAATAGAGGAAGCCTGAGTATACAGGATCAACTTAAGGTTTACACATTCAGTGTTGGGACTGAATGCAGTAGGTAAGGGAAGAACATCCAGGAAAGGGTCTCACTCCATTCATCTTATTATTGACTTCTGAAAGTAATATTCATGTCCTTGGAAATGCTTGTGGATAAATACTGGGAAAGTCACTTTCTCTCTGACTTTGCCAGATAGGAAACATATCTTTCTGATACTAGATATCATACCCGTTACTCTTGAATATGTGGGAAAGGAGAAGACTTGGCTGTAGCTGCTTAAAAGCAACTGGAATTATAGCAGCTTCTGCTGCTTTATCCTAGCAGCACCAGCATCGTAAGCTGCAAATGCTATCTCTCTCCTTTACACAAGAAGTGTCTTTCAGACAGGACTGCCTTTCCATTCAAGGCTCTTAAGGGGCAAGCCCTAATTTTTAGAACTTAATTTTGAAGGGACCTTCCAAACTTAAAAGGAGCCAAGTGTGGTTGGTAGGTGCTAATACTTTGATGCAGGCAGATTGCTTGAACCCTGAAGTTCAAAGGCTAGCCTGACAGCATAAAAAGATCCAGTCTCAAAATTTAAAAAAAAAAATGTGGGGGCTAGGGAGGATTACAGACAAACACATACCTATGTATCTTTAAAGTCTTGTTTAAGAAGCATACAGAAGACTGCCAAAGCCTGGGGTGATTTGGTTGCTTAAAAATAAATGCAGCATTTCAGCTCAGAAATTTAAAAAGGGAGGGAGGGAGGGAGGGAGGGAGGAGAGAAAAGAAAAAGAAAAATTAAGAATGAATGCTAAGGTGTCAGCACAGACCTCTACTGGCAGTGACAAAGCATAGAGAACCTGGGAGTGGCCCCATTGGGAGGATGGGCAGGATCACACCCCAGCTACTCTGCCCCTCTGGAGGCAGAGAGCACCAGTGTGTTTGTTGGATGGTTACCTTGGCAACCAAGCAAGGCAGGGTGTGAGGCAGGAAGTTTCCCCAGCACAGATATTACTCAGGGGCATGGTAAAGACAGAATAGTGATTTTCTCCCGGTTTTACATCGTGAGGAACTAGGATTACATGGGGGAAAGCAGGAAATGAATGCAGGCCACACAAGCCGACCCTCCCCAGAGACCACCTTATCCTGCAGTGATGATGCATGGCCCAGGGAAGGCAGGCAGGGTCAGCAGCAACATGGAAAACCCAAAATAACTTTTGGAAGCACAGTTAATTAACTGACTTGCCTCAGCTCTAGTCTAGGGGGCCTAAAGGGGGAAAAGGGAGTTGGTGAACTGTAAACAGAGGGATATGTTCCCTGGAGCAGAGCATGGCTTCCAGATAGTGTTCACTCTGACTCTGAGCTTATGTAATCCATGGGCTAGAGACCCAGTCTACTTACTGGGTGACTGTGCACAAGAGTAACTGTGAGAGTACAGGGTTCATACAGAGACACATTTCAAAGTGTCCATGACAAGAGTGTAAATGTTTTCTTTGTGAGAAGCCCCCATTTGTTTCTGGTGTGTGAGACCAGGAATTGATTTCTACTCCCAGTAACTCTGAACTCCTCATTCTCTTCTCCCTAGCAGATGCTTATACACCAGCCATGATTGGCTAGGTGCCTACTGGTACCAGGGAGTTTTTCTGACCCAGCGCAAAGTAAATCCAGCATCTGTTCGAATTTTGATTGAAGCGGCTTCTGCTTCTCGCACAGTCTCCTTCACAGACTGCATGAGGTTCTGGGCATTATGAACCAGCATCTCTGTGGCCTGTAATAAAAGAGGCCCGTTACTATAGTCCCTAATGCCATGCTGCCTTCAAGAAACCACAGTTCCATAGGGCAGATATTCGTTACTTTTGTTCACTGCTCTCCACTATTTGGACAGGAGGCATTTAATAAACAATGAACAAAAACAATCCAAGCAACCAACTACATTATAAATGTATGTACATTAATTTTCCAAACACACAAGCTTAGAGGTAGGGATCTAGCTAGAAGTCTGCTCACATTCAGACAACTCAATGATTCTCTAGGGCACTAATTATATCTTTAAGTCATAGATATTTTGAGGACTTAATGAAGGCTATAGGGTTTCCCAGAAAAATGTGTCACATGAGTTGAAACATGTGCATAAACTTCAGAGGGCTTTGGGGAAAGAACCTATCATCTGAATTCCTAACATTGCTTGTTATTAGGAAGGCTCTTGGGCCCAGAAAGGCTGGGAGCCATGCCAGCCAAACTCACACAAAGTCAGGGTCCCACTCAAGATTTCTCTCCTGTGTCCTGTGTTTGTCCCATTCTACCATACTGTATCTACTCTTTTCCACTTAATGAAACACACGTAGCCTCAGCATGCATTTTGTTAATTCATATCCTGTGCATTAGCATGAACTGCAGCTGTATCTTTCCTTTCCCAGCTTCTATCTTTAGGCAGAAGACATCCCACTAAAGTAACCCAGTACCAAACTCCACTTGCAATATCTGGAAGTTAGGGATATTGGGAAGGCGAGAGTTGAAATCACAGTAGTGTATAGGAGAGTGTCCTCCTTGTTCCTCAGGGTGCCCCTAGCCTCTGTAGAAGTTGGAAGCAGTTGATCTCCCAAATTATCAGTGAGTTCCCTAATGGGAAGAGATAGTCTCCCTCATTTTAACTTTTAAAATAATGATGGGTCTGCTGTACACAATGCAACCAAGATGTGCTCTCTAGGGAAACAGGGAGTGTGACTCAGAGCAGGGCCCACCAGAGAGGAGACAAGAAAAGAGTGGGTTGCTGCATTTTTAATTCGAGGTACGTTTGTCTTAAAGCTAAGATTAAACAGCAAAGAAGCTAGAGGCAGGGAACCCAGGCAGCAGCACATACCTGCTCGGATTCCTCATCGCTGATGTTGGTCCGACCCAGCATGGTAGCCTTCACTGTGGACAAGATTTTGAGCTGGGTGCTTATAGTTGGGATTCTCTCACACACCTAAAGAGAAAGTTTCATTTGGTGTTTGTTAGTTGTCTTGCCCACAAGTTCCTTGGGGGCAGATATACCCAACTCCATTCCCAGTCATTGGCATGCAGGGGTACTCAATAAAGGACCAGCCCTGACCCAATTGGTTCATATTTAGAGGCATTCAAATTCCACTGGGTTAGGACAAACTTTCAGTCTCTCTTTTTTTTTTTAATCCACACACTGCCCTTGCTGCTGTTTGCTTCCTTATTCACCCATTTCCTCTCGCCTTTTCCCTCACATTCACACTTTCCCACTCAGATGCACTCTTTCTCTTCTCTTCTTGCTCTCTCCCTCCCTCCCTCCTCTCCTGTCTGGACACACGGACACGACACACACACACACACACACACACACACACAACTTATTTCCCCAAGTACCTGTAAGAGATTGGTTCTAATCCGCTTATCCGTACACTGCTTGGCAACCTCCTTGGCCAGCCGAGTCACCTCATCAGAGGCTTTAGCGATGTCCTTGGCACACTGAATAAGTGCCCGCTTGGTACCACTACCCCCTCTTACCAGCCGAGACATCTCTGCCATCAGCAGGGCCATGCGCTTGGCTGCTGCAATGATGTCATTGCCCTAGAGAGAAGCAGAGATACAGCATGAGCCCTGACCATTGCTAGTCAAGTTAAGGAAAGTAGAAAAACAGGAGGAAGTCTGCTGCTCTCGCAGCCTCTGGAAGGCTAAGGAAATGGGGAAAGCACTGGAGGGAGGACAGCAGAGAGAATGGGCATTTGCCCCAGCACTCAGGGAGAGAGGATATCCTGTATGAGAAGACCTAGAGATTAGTCTGAAAGGACAATGTGGGTGCCCCAGGCACAGCACTGAACAAGCAGTTGAGCATCTCCAGGTTAATTGTGTCAATAACATAGGGCCAGAGCCAAAGAGTCAGTCACACAGGCATATTCATCTCTATCATAGGGGAGAAAGCAGCTGAGCTGGCCAAGCACAGAGGAGGCTTTCTAGGTGCTAAGAGCATCCTCTCCATCTCTCTGCTCTTGTGAACAGCAGTCAAGGACTTACACTGCTTCACTAGGACTTAGAACCCCAGGTGATGATTCTCAGCCTGCGAGAAAAACTAGAGAAATGGACATTTTCTCATCTTCCCTCTACCTCGACCTGTCATCCTGAAAGAGCAGACTATTTTAATCATTCCACATTAAAAGAAAATTGATCCCACAAATCAATTTGCTGGTCTCATCAGCTAAGTGAAGCCTCCAATTAAGGAATGTTCTCTTAGGAGGATACTGAGGGAAGAATCAAATAAATAAATAAACCTGAGCCAGGATCTAAAAGGTTGACCCTCTTTCATTAATGGCAATTTGTCTGAGATTTGGCATTTGGCTTACTTAAAACTTAAAATAAGTTTAATAATATTTAAGCAATTTGTTTTATGTCCTTAACAACCTAAAAGTACAGCAACTCCAGTGTTTAACTGAATGGCCAAGCCCCACTCATGGTTTTCAGTTTCTACACCGTGCGCTAAAGCACACACACCATGCCACTCCGGTGCTCCGCAAGGACTCCACAGGCACCATGAAGCGGCTCATCATTGATGTGGGAAAGTACACGTCCCAGGAAATAAACTGAGGCTAGAGAGGACACGGGTTTTAGAGGAGGTCATGAGGAAAGGCGTGTGTTAGCTGAAGCCCTCCCTCTGGGAGAACTTCAGTGTAGACCTGAGGTAATGTAGGGTTACGTGACTTTGGTTAGAAGACAGCACAGTGCCAGGGTTAGTTGTTGCCCACCATCTTCAGACACTTGCAACATGCCATCTTTAAATAGGAAAAACAAAAACCAAAAAAGTGATCACTTCTACACCTCTAACTCTCCAAACAAATGTTAGTTCAGATCCAAGGCTCTGTCACCTAAGTGATAGCCTTGAGCTTTCCCTGTGGCCACTTTCCAACCCCTCTGAGGTACCTGGAAAAGCAGTCAGTGAAGCCCCTGCCCCGTGGGCTCCCACAAAGGCCAGCATCTGTCACACAGCCAGGTGCAAGACAGCAAGCAGTCCTCCCCAGCAAGCTTTTGCCCTGATCAACTCTGCCTGAGTCATCAGGGTGAGGTCAGTGGGAGCCAAGCAAAGTTCAGTGGTCAAGCTAGGGAAACTTTCAGTGGTCCCCAAAGGCTCCTGACCTAGAAGTCACTGAGAGATGCATTTATGGCTTCCTGAAGCGTTTACAGATCCGATAATGGCCACAAAAATGGGAAGAAAATGAATCCTTTGAAAAGTGACCCCATTTCTCTTTATTCCCTAAACATAAATGCGGTTCATTCGGACATTTGCAAACCTATCAAACTTGTGAAGCCAGCCCTAACAACAAGGTGCAGACAGACAATTGCCCGCCCGGCTCAGACTCACAGGACCCACACAAATAATGAGTGATGCAAGGTGCCAAGGCTGCACATGGCCGGATGCATTTGGAGCAGCCCCCAACTGGGGGTACCATCAGTACCTTACTAGACCACTTGGTAGCTTCCCGATGCAAGGACTGAGCCGCGGCCAGAATGGGCTGGTTGACCGGCTGATTAGATGGCATTAACAGCAGCTCAGGTTCGTAATCGTCTTCCATGTCAGAGGGGAAAGGGAACCCAACATCATCAGCCGCATCTGCCTCAGCTACAACTCCTATACCCACCTGAGCAGCTGGGATACCCGGCTTTGTCGATGGTAGGGAGGGTGAAAAATAGGGATAGTGTTAGTAAGAACAAAAGGACTTTGGAAATGGAGCTTCAGCTGGTTTAGTAACCAAAGCTTGCCTGGGATGGGAAAGAAAATGGCATGCTCTCCAGGAGCCAGGTGAACCAAGGTTCAAAGACAGGAACTCAGTCTCCAGCCTAAGTCACCTTGAAATAAGTGAATACATTTGCTCTAGCAGAAGATTTCCAGAGAAGGCAATATATGCTTCTTGCTGAAGTTAAACATGACCAGAATCACATGTTTGGGGAACCAAACAACCTTGAAAAGAAGTCCAGAGGAGAAAAGTAGACACAGCCATATAAGCTATTTGAAAACGAAAGCTGAGCATCCTCCTAAATCAGATACTCACTATTCCATCATCCTGGAACATGCAGCTCTGCAGCTACCAGGCATTTACTAGTTCCTTTAGGGATTAGAGGTCCCAGATTAGGAATGGCATGTCAAAAGCAACAGTAAACCAAGAAATAGACAAAAAAGTCAACATAATGATTCATGAAGAAGACTTACAAAATACATGACAACCGCTTAGATAGCTATAAGGAGCCTCAAGACAATACGTCATCTAGTTCCTATAGCAATGAAAAAACCTGCATTTTAGCCTGTCTTTCTCCTTTAAAAAAGATCTTCAAAGACAAAGCATCCACACTATCTTACTGTGGCAACTGAAAGCACCGCCTTCTGGATACAGCCTAAACCTCTCTTTTGTTGAAATCAGCTTCTTGCTCACCCCAAACTCACCTTACTAGTTCACAGATCAGGTGACACATGGACTTGGCAACTAAATAAGGCTAAGCTCAGAGGAGCCCTCATATGAACCCAAAATGGTTGCTTACGAAAGGACAGGGACCAAGAGGGGAAGGACATGAATTTTATACAAAAGGTAGGAATGGTAAGGAGTTGGGAAGAGAACAGATGCTTAAAAACAGATGATTCCATTCGGAAAGAAAAGGAATTTAATGAAGCCAAGCCATTTATAAAAAAGAGTGGTAAACAAAGGCTGCCTACGCCAAGAATCTGTGATCAGGAGGAATCCTGTGATCATATGGAACTTTATTTAAGGTTCCTAAAAATTCTTATCCTACCAGTACATTTCTAGAGTCCCAGGGCTCCAGAGGCCAAGGCAAGAAGTCCACATTGGAGACCAGTGAGTCCTAAGACATAAGAAAACTTCGAAATATTAAAAATGGAAATTCTTGGGCTGGAAAGATAGTTAAGAACATTGACTACTTTCAATTCCCAGCACCACCGTGATGATTCACAACCATCTGTATCTACAGTTCCAGGGGACCTAACACCTTCTTCTAGCTTTCATGGGTACTGCACACATGTGGTATACAGACATACATGCAGGCAAAACACCCATAGGCATAGAATGAAAATAATTCTCAAAAAAAAAGAAATAAAAATTCTTATCCTAAATACAAAGCCCATCTCTAAAAAGTGGCAATGAAGTTGGAAGACACAAGGTCAGTAAGTGGTTTAGATATCACCAGTCCTTTCTCACTGTCTCAACTAAGACTCATTCCCATTCCTTTGAAGAAAAGAGCAGTTTACTGTTGCTAAGGTTCAGAGTGACAAGCTGCACAAAGACAAATGGACAGATACAAACATATTCCTTCCCCACCCATACATGGCTCAAAAGCCAGTGAACGCATTAGTTCAGCCCTTCTGGGCAAGACTTGTGAACACACTGAGCAGTGTAGGGCAAATGCTGCCTGACTATCTGACATGTCACCTTTACAGTCCACAGATATTTTTGTGTTCTTCCAAATATGTGCAGGTTTATCATAATTAATTTCTGTTTCATTTGAGGAAAACTGACCCTGTTCCACTCTCCATGCACAGTAGGGTTTATGCTGCATGATCGGGGTGCTGGAGAAACACCATTATAAATAATTGCACAGGTCATGTCCTGGGCTCCCAGCTAACAGTTCGAACACTAGTTTAAAAGCAAAGGTCAAGGGGGGCTGGAGAAATCTCAGAGGTTAAGAGCACTGATTGATCTTCCAGAGATCCTGAGTTCAATTCCCAGCAACCATATGGTGGCTCACACCCATCTGTGATGAGATCTGGTGCCCTCTTCTGGCATGCATGCAGGCAGACCACTAAATACATAAGAAATAAATAAATCTTTTTAAGAAAGAAAGAAACAAACAAACAAACAAACAAACCAAGGTCAATTGGTAAGGGGGGGTGGGTAGGCCAACCAGTTCCCCCAGGAAGTATATTCAATTGTGGATGTAAAAATAAAGGAATATAGTGGGAATGAAGGTCTAGCATTCAGGGTGCATTAGAAACAGTTTAGAACTAACAACCACATCTCACTGCTAAATGAGCAACAAGATTCCACTCTAAGCAAGAAAAGCTGCCACTCCCAGCACTCAGGGAAACAGACAGAACGTGGAGGCAGAACTGCTGTCACATCCAGATTCCCCCCTCATTAATATTTGGACTGTTAAATTAGCTGAATTGAAGATAACCTGGAGCTGTCTTGAGTACAGAGGCGGGGACAAGATGATTCTGAGAAAGGACAAAAACACACTCCTTCTGAAACACCAATCTACCTTCTTATTTTTTTTTCCCGCAAGACAGGGTTTCTCTGTAGCTATGGAGCCTGTCCTGGAACTAGCTCTTGTGGACCAAGCTGGCCTCGAACTCACAGAGATCCACCTGCCTCTGCATTCCTAGTGCTGAGATTAAAGGCGTGCGCCACCACCGCCTAGTTCTATCTGCTTCTTAATGCAAGAATTGAAGAAAATGTACAGATTTCATCTAGCAAAGCCCACAAGAGATACTTTCACAACTGAAGTTTTTCCAGTTAGTAATGGAGATTGGAAAACATTCAATAATCCAAGAAAGATAAAGCTTCTAAAAAAGACCCAAAATGTCAGGAGTCAGAGCTGATACTAATGAACAAAGAGGAAGAAATTCTTTAGCCACAGACATCCCAGCTTTTACTTTTGCTCAAGGAGAGGCAAGCAGTCAAAGACTCAGACTTCTCACTAAGTCACTGGTGAAAAGAACAACATATTGCCTGAAACACAGGCAGTAAGCAAGAAGGAAGGTGACTCCAATTAGACTTCTTCCTGGGTTGGGGATACAGTTCTCCATCCTTCCTGGGAAGACTCCCATTCTTGACAAGGAACTTCTCAGAGCTTACCTTGCTAGACCATTTCCGAGCTTCATCATGGAGCTGCCTGGCAGCCATCATCATGGGCTGGTTAATCACCTCCCCAGCTTTCTGCTCAGGGAACTCTTCATCCTTCTCTTCTGGAGGAGGGGGCCTGGGTGGAGGAACTTCACCCTCAGGAAGAGGTGGCTTAGGAGGAGCAAGCTCATCAGTTAGCTACAAATGTGGAAAACAGATTGTCAGTATAAGCCCTAGCAGCTACTACCAAAAAAGCTCATCAATTAGCTACAAATGTGAAAAACACATTGTCAGTGTAAGCCCTAGCAGCTACTACCAAAAATCAATCTTGAAAATCTGCCCACCCTGATTCCATGTAAGATCACCCACACCTAGCTGTGAAGCCTATCAGTGTAATCACAATAAAAGAACATTTTCTTCTCTACAAGAAGACAGCTATGTGTTGGCTATCTCCCATGGGAGGCATACACAGCATTACCAGATCAACCATTCCATAGCCAATCCCATAGAAAATCTAAAGCCTAGTTCTGGTTCTGGTTGCCAAAAGGCAAATGAAAGACAATAATTTCTCATTAGAGCCTCAAGTTCTGCATCTGCCACATGATCTCTACAACCCTAATTCTAAGTGGTGTGACTCAAAGGAGCCACTTACCAGGAATCTCACCTTCCTGTGGCTCTGACCATCAAGAGCCTCAATGGAAAGTGTACAGAAATATTGAAACTGGAAACCACCAACCTCACCTATGTGTAGCAATCCAGTTTTATCCTTAGCCAATCTGAAATCTTTCTTTTCTCTTTTTTTTCCTTTTTTTGGTTTTCTGAGACGTGTGTGTGTGTGTGTGTGTGTGTGTGTGTGTGTGTGTGTGTGTGT
>LOJH01025826.1:5084-18606 GCA_001685095.1 Ellobius talpinus
TGGTCTACAAGAGCTAGTTCCAGGACAGGAACCAAAGCTACAGAGAAACCCTGTATTGAAAACAACAACAACAACAACAAAAAAAAGGAAAAAAAAAAGAAGAAGGAAGGTTGGGGCCGCAGAGAAAGACACCAGACGCTGACCTGGCCACCTTCCCCCACCGCCAGCTTCCACAGGCTCCAGTGCAAGCATGCACATGGTAACATACATAATTTTAAAAAATAACAGGACTTTTTGTTCATCACAGGTTGCCTTGAAGAACGTGGAAAGAGGAAGTAAAGTAACATCATACCGTGGCTGAGGGCATTACGTTTTATAAGTCTGTGTGCCCGCTTGGTACACTGCACAAAGAGGCCAGAAGAGGGTGCTGCAACCCCGGATCTGGAGTCACAGATGATTGGGAGACACCACGTGGGTGCAGGTGCTGGGAGCTGATCTGGTCCCCTGCAAGGGCTGTTCTAACCACTGTGCCCTGGGAATGAATGTGTACACACACACACACACACACACTTGCGGGATCCAGGGTTAGATTTTGTCATCTGGGAAGAGGGAACACAGCTGAGGATTCACCACCACCAGACTAGCCAGCAGGGATTTCTGCTGAGGCAGGAGTTTGGGTCTAGAGTTTGGGTCCAGCCTGGGCTACACATAGTGGGCTTCAGGTCAGCCTGGGCTATGTGGGACAATAGTGTGCAGGCAGTTCCCAGCTGAGCATCTGGAATGAGGGCTCACGCTTGGTCCCAGGCTCCTCCCTCCCTGTCGCAGTGCCATGGCCTTCTTTCCTCCAGTACACTGTGGCAGAGCCAACCTCTTTTGGCCGCCCCAGGCCTTGTGATCTGGTGTGTCATCTGCAGACCGATACCAGCCTGCAGTCACTTGTGAAACCAGCTGCCACTGTTTCTGCCAATGAGAGCTCCCAGGCAGGCTGTGCAGGGGAGTGGCAGATGGGTGGATTAGCAGGAATGGCTCTGCTCTGTGCCTCAGTTTCCTCACCTGTTAAGTCTCCAAAGTGCTCATAATCCACAGAAGTCCCCCCATCCTTGGGGAGGCAGGAATCAAATACTCTGGGCTCTCAAGACTCTGGCAGGGCACACTGCTGCTGGGGAGGGGGACCTGCCCTGTGGCCACGCCTGTGGTCTCCCCTACACAGGCACAAACTCCTACCCCAGGGCCTTTGCACGGAGATGTCCTCACTCACCTCCACTCATCCTGCCTGGCCCAAAGCCTCCTCCTCCAGGAATTCCTCTTCCCCTCCTGACCCTTACAGCCCCCTATTGTCTGATTCTGATGTGGGACATGAAAGCCCCAACTTCAGTCTGTCCTTCAGGAGTGCACTGTTTAAACCCTGAAGATGCCACTGCAGACAGATTTCAGACTCCCTACATCCGGGGCATGTAAGTGAGAAAGGCATTGGAATTAGACTCAGAGGGGGCCAGGGAGACACATGGATGTCCCAGGTACTCAGGCAGGGGCTGGTCACAGGAAGTGCTGTCAGTCATAGCTGGAGAAGGCACCAGAGGTCTGCCTGAGCCCTCCTTCTGAGATGTTTGTTGATTGACTGTATAACCTGCTCTCCATGGCCCAGCCGGAAAGCACCTCTGGGGAGGGAAGCCGCTCCAGCTTTCTCAGGAAGGGTCCAGGGCTGGGTCAGGCCAGGGTGGGGATGGCAGCCAGAGCAGATTGCAGCCAGCCGGCCGGGCTGAGCAGTAGCCTCCATGGAAACCCTCCTCCCCCATGCCCTGTTTTCAGTTTCAGTGTTGGGGACAGTGGCTCCCAGAGGCTGAAGGTTCCCTGACACCCTGCCATGGCTGCTGTGGGGGCAGAAAGAGACCCCCGCAGTGGCTCAGAGACCAAGAAAGTCATGTAGAGTCAGTTTGGCATCTGAGTCCCTGCCTAGAATCCCCCCAGTGAGGGGCCGGGTGCGTGGCTCCAGGTCAGAGGGTGAAACAAGATCCTGGCTTCCATCTACAGCAAGGCAAGAAAGGTGAAGTAAAGGGGACAGAGGGGACAGGGAAACCAAGGTAGGGAGAGCAGTCTGCTCCCATCACCTCAAGCCTGCACAGCAGGATCAGCAATGGCCAGGACAGCAGAGCTGCCTGAGGCCCCATCAGCGAGTAGGCAGAGAAACGAAGTGTGCTCGAGGTGCTCAAGGGAATACTACTCAGCTGCGAAGAAGAAAGAGCTGACACGTGCTGGGAAACCTCAAAAATACAATGTGGGTGATTGACAGCAGCCAGTGCAGAGGGACCCCATTGCTCTGAAGTGCCCGGAACAGGGGCTGTGCAGGAAAATATGGGGACAGACACCTTGGCATTTGGTAAGGAATGTTCTGGAATTACTCAGAAGTGCTGTTTGCACACCAAGTGAATATGCGCTAAATGTCAACGAATTGTGCACTTTAAATGAGCAAGTGTGTGGGGTGTGAACGCAGTGTGAATAAACAGCTTTAGAGCACCGGCTGCCTGGCACAGGCGGCGACCCCGGGGCTGCTCTGTGGTCTGGTTACTGGCTGCGGGACATGTTCCCCAGAACCTGTGACAACCCACCTATCCCAGCCAGAGGGCAGAGGCAGAGGCTCCTGGACACAGACAGCAGAGAGGTGCCTGGGGAGGAACTGAGGCAGCTCATTTGTCAGGCTCCACACCTGCCACGGACAGATGGAATCCACCAAGAGGGCTGAAGGAGAGCGCACACCGGTCACCCGGCACTCTGGAGGCTGAGGCTGAGGACAGTGAACTGCCTGGGCCGCTGGCCACAGACCTTTATCCAGCCTCCCCACACCGCTGCAGGCCTCCTCAGGTCCTGTGCTCGCGCTGCTCCCCTCTGGTGCCCGCGCTGCTCCCGGCCGTCCTCACACTCAGGGCACCACCACGGCCTCCTCTGGGACCCCTCACTCTGCACCCTCTCAGCCCCCATCATGGTTCCAGTTTGTTGATGGCTGCATCTGTGTTTGCCTGCACCATCCTGTGAGACATCTCATGCCACGCAGGCTGTGCCTGGTTCACAGCCAGCGCTCTGATAGGTTTAGGACTGGTGAGGGTTGAACCCAAGGCGACCTGCATTAAAGAAAGTCACTCTTCCCTGCGTCACGCCCCCAGCCCCTCTCTGAGGGGAAGGGGACTCCTAGGCTGTCACTCCGCCCCTGACCCTGAGCCACACTCTCTCCTGGCCTGGTGTCCTTCCTGTTAGCGGTAGGACACAATGTATCTTCTATCAAACCTATCAAACAGGGAGCTGGATGGAAAGTTTTGGTCACCATGAGGGCCGGATGCAGGTGACTGATTCCCCACCCCCAGGTCTGGTCTGACTGCTCCTGCCCCCCAGGCTGACTCCATTTGTGTTGGAAAAGTCTCCCAAGCGCAGCCGTGTCCTCTGACCAGCTCAGCCTCCGGGTGCCTGGAGGAACCCGACACACCCCAGCACTGGAGAGGCTGAGTCCAGACGATTGGGAGTTTGGGCTAGCCTGAGCTACAGGAACCACGGTGCGGCCGGACCCCGGCTAGAGCTGGCCCTGCGGGGGCGGTTACTCCTGTAAAAGGCCGGGTTTCCGGGTTCTTACTCCCTGCGGACGCCGCGGCTGCCCCCTGGCGGTCACGTGAGCAGTTAAGGACGTGTGTTTTTATCTCGCGGCTGCGCAGACAGGAGCGGAGCCGGGGTGCACCTGGGGATGCGGCGGCCCCTGATCTGGACATCGAGGCCTCACACCGCCACTGTCCCTCCCACCCAGGTCCAACTCACTGTCCTCCACTCGGGGTCTCATGTAGCTCAGGCTGCCCCGGAAGTGCACAGGAAGGCCAGCTTCAGCTGTCAGTCATTGGGAAAGGCCCATTTATTAAGTGCTCAGTACTCCACAGGGAAACTGAGTCTGGATGTGTAGCTTCCCGCAGATATCTAGGCCCTGCTGCCCACTGCTCTCACGGTGCTGAGCCCGCAGTCACCTCGTTTATGACGCTCTAGTATCCAGACTCCCTGTCTAGTGCTCGTGGGGTTGGCCCAGCCCAGGACGCAGGACCAGGTCCCCTCAATCTGAAGGCCCCTAAGCAGAGACCAATGATAGGGCCCAGCCTTGCCCGTCAGTCTGCTTGACCCACAGGCCGGCCGGAGTGTCCTGGCTCATCAGTCCTCTGGGTCCACCAAAGATCGCCAAATGTGGCGGCTCCCTGGATCACACCCCCCAGGAGCAGCGGGAGTCTCTCGTGGGCCAGGCCGCCGCGGGGACAGTGCTGGCCCAGGCCCTTGGCCTCCGGGCGTCCGGGCACCTGTCTCCCGTCCTCCAATGACTGCGCGGTGTGCAGGGCGGGCGCAGGGGCAGCCTGCGGCGACCCCGTCCCGTCCCCCGCGTCCCGGGCCACCTCCACCACCAGCGTCTCTCGCGGGCACAGCACCTCCGGGAAGTCCTCAGGGTTGCGCCACTGCCAAGCCTTAAAGGAGGGACAGAGCCAGGGCTGTGGGCGGAGCCATGACTGAGTGAGGGTGTGTGGGCGGGACCAGTGCCTCGGCGGAACTACGTAGTCGGGTGCAGTTAGGACTGGAGTGGAGCCCTACAGTCGGGAGAGCCATGTCACTGGGTATCGGCACCCTGTTCTCAGGAGTCCCCCTCTTTCCTCAGCCCACGTGACCATGCATCTCTTTGGACTGGCCAGAGCACTCTAGACACGAGCTCCACTAAGCTTGTGACTCAGGTGAACCAATCAGATCTGACCCTGAGGCTTGGGCGGCAGCTAATGGGGGAGACCAGAGTCCCCTGAACCAGTCAGCAGTGAGGCCCTCAGGAGGCGAGCTACTCCCAGGGAGCAGGATCCCGTGTTCCTGGATCCAGCCATGCCTGAAAGCACACAGCCTGGCGTTTTCTTTTCAAGTTCCCCGTCTGTCGAAGCCACTTAGGTTCTGCTTCTATGATATGACTTTTAGAAGATTCCGCTGCCTGTCTGGCTTTCCAGCCCGCCCTGGGGTGGTTTGGGTGAGCTGTCTGGACCACATTCACTGCCCACAGTACGCACCAAACAACAGTCGGAAGTTGAAAAAGAACATTTACCTGCTTGCCCTGGCTTTCAGGGAACTCCACGGCCGTGCTGGCACAGGGTGTGGGCAGCGGTGGGCACAAGTGCCAGGCCACCCTGGGAGCAAAGGGTGGCAGATCAGAGGGGGCCTATGAGTCTTCCTTTTTTCTCTCATTATGCTGTAAAGGGTGTGGTGTGACCGAGTCCCCGTACATCTGGTTCCTGGCCCTCAGTGCCCCGTCTCCTTGTCTATAAGACCAGGACAGATACACACTTTGGGCTCAACACTGCCCAAAGGTCCAGGTCGGGAGGAGAAAGGCGAGACTTACCTGTTCAAGCCAACGTATCCGAGGCCACCGAGAAGGAGGACGCTAACAAAGCTCCCCAGGGACACGAAAATGATGGATAAACGGGAAATCTGCACCTCTATGGGCGGGAAGGAAAACTTGAGCTGAGGGAAGTGAGCCCTTCCTTCTTTCCCACCCCGCATGAGCCGCCTGACTAGGGAAGACACAGTTTGACCAAGGTGCAGCAACCCAAGGATTCAAGAGGGCAGTTACCCTGTCACTGTGGATCAGAGGCAGGTAGGGAGAGCTTCCTGGAGGAGAGAACTTTACAGCTTGGTTTTGAAGAATGAATAGGAGTTTGACAAGTGTGTGGGCGAGGGAGTGGGGATCAAATATTGCAGGCAGGTGAGGTAGGCCGAAGGAGAAGAGGAATTCCGACTAGCCCATTTTGCGGAGGCCCATGGAAAGCTGCAGGGGGAATCCTGGCCACCGCCGGGCTGTGGAGGTCATTACAGGAAGAGCAGCAAAGTGCATCCTGGGTAAGCAGCTGGCTGCGGTCCCACTCACCGAAGCTGAAGTGCTGGGGGCGGCTCCAGGCGCCTCGGAGCCGCGCAGTGTCGGCTCGCACCTGAACTTTGTACACCACGCCACTGCGCAGTCCCTGGAGTGTCACTTCGGTCTTCGTGGGTGGCACGAGCCACTCTGCTGGAGGGAGGCAACGTGGGTTAGGGCTCCTTTCATGACACGTGGGTCGAGTCTGACACTTGGGGCAGCCCTGCAGTCTCTGCAGCCATCAGGCACGCTCATGGTGCACGGACACAAATGCGGGCAACACACGTGCACATAAAATCATCAGCCAATAACCGAAGATTTTTAAGAGGTAGCAGAAACAGTCAAGGGTTCCACCTCTAGTTCCTGGGGAAGCTGAGACAGGATTGCTGTAAATTTGAGGCTAGCCTGGACTACAGAGTGAGACTCAAAAAAATCAAAAAGCAAGGCAGGCTGGGTGAATCCTCGGTGAAGGCCAGCCTGAAGAGAGTTCGACCCCAGGACCCGACCTGCAAGCTGTCCTCTGGCCCATTCGTGCTCCGCGGACACCACGTTATTATACACGGTAAACGAATCAGTAACCATGTAGTTAAAACGTGTGAAAAAATAAATAAAAGCGGTGCTTTAAGTGAGAATGGCCCTCACAGGCTCACAAGTTTAAGGGAGGACTAGGGGGTGTGCCCCGCCTCGGGTTCCCGCCGACGTGCCCTACCGCACCTGACGCCCACTCGCCGTCCTCCGCCTCACAGCGCACGACGTATCGCGTCAGGACCCCCGGACAGGCGCTCAGCCGCGACGGCGCCCACTCCACGAACACCGAGTCCCCGCTGTGGTTCCTCACCGACAGGTGGCGCGGGGTCCCTGCTGCCGAGGCTGTGCGAAACCTTCAGCGGTGGGACTGCCCAAGGGAAGGCCCCGCCCACCGCGGTGACCGCTGATAGGCTCCACCACAGCATTGGCCCCGCCACAACCTGACCCCGCCCACAGACCTGGTTCTGCCTACAGCCTGGCTCCGCCCATAGACCTGAGTACACCCACAGCCTGGCCCCGCCTACAGGCCTGATTATGCCCACAGCCTTCTCCGCCCACAGACCTGATTCTGCCCAGTCTGGCCCTGCCCACAGACCTGATTCCACCCACAGCCTTGGCCCTGCCCATAAACCTGAGTACACCCACAGCCTGGCTCCGCCCATAGACGTGATTCTGCCGACAGCACTTGACCTGTCCACAAGTCACCTGACACTCCAAGGTCACAAGGACACAAAGCACGGGTCAGAGCTACTTACCGTTACCCGCGAAGAAGTAACTGGACAGGATCGTGGACCACAACACTGGGTTCTCTGGATTCTTGGAGCCGAAGACAGTGAGGCGGTAACATTGCCCCTGGCCCAGGGCAGGCTCTGAGCTCCAGCTGTGGGTCACTGGAAGGACCAGCAGAGCGAGGCCACTGAATAGGCTGTGCTCTTAACTCAGTCTTTGTGCTGGCTGAGCTGTTTTCTGGGACTCGTACCTCAAATCCCTTATGCCTTTCTCCTGGATCCTTCAGCTCACTACTCCAGTCTCTACATCGTGGGTAGGAGCTCAGCTCTGCAGCCTCAGCTGGGCCTCTCTGAGAGCCCCGAAAGTGCACCCCCTCCCCCTAGGGCTCCAGCCAAACTCAGACACTGCCAGAACCATCTGGCTTCTCCAGACCTCTTTAACTCGCAAGAAGCAACTGTGAATTGCCATCTTCCCTGGAAGGAGAATGTTTAAATCACCACCGTATGTGAGACTCATTATGCCCAGGGTGTGACCTGCCCAGGGAGGAGTCTGGGAACCCAGCCAATACTGGAGATGCCAGGCCTCAGGGTTCTGGCCCATGTCACTTAGAGTAAGTGAAGTACCTCTCTGGGCTTCAGGCGCCCTGTCTGCACAGACCCCGCAGGTTGGAGCTAGCCATGTGTTATGACAGAGGATATTTATCTGAGAGTGACATACCCACCCTGGCGGGGTCCCCGTCTTCTGGTGGTGCAATCAGGGTACAGTGAGTGTGGTTCCCGTCCTGGCCCCGTGCCTGCTGCTCCACGCAGTAGGTGGTGTCTGGAGCCTGGGCTACCCAGTGCATGGATGTTATGTTGCCTTCCATACTGACATTCAGGGTTCTTATCTCTGGAAGGAACCCCAAGTGTCACCAGCATGTCAGTGACAATCACAGACTCACACTCAGCCTCCACCTCTGAAGAGATCAACTGGCACCTATTGAGTGTCAGCTGTATGCCAGGCTGATACTTTTTGTTTGGTTAGTTTTCGAGGCAGGGTTTCTCTGTGTAGCCCTAGCTGTCCTGTTTCTCTGTAGACCAGGCTGACCTGGCACTCACAGAGATCCACCTGCCTCTGCCTCCCAAGTGCTGGAGTGACAGTTACAGCCAGTGTGCCCAACTGGTCTCTCATTTAGTAGATAAAAATATTTTAGGGGCTGGCAAGATGGCAAAGTAGGTAAAGACGATTGCTGCCAGGTCTGGCAAACTAAGTTAGATCCCTGGAACCCATGGAAGGTTGGCCTCTGCCCTCCACACACATACCCTAGCATGTGTGCACACACGAGACAGTAAACTTTCTCATGAGAGGTAATTCAGTAAGATATACACACAGTGGGCATGCAGCACAATCCGTCATCCCAGCCCTGGAGAGGCTGCGGGAGGAACCTGAGCTCCAGGCCAGCCTCAAAAAGCTCGCGGTAACATTCTCCATCATCCCACTGATGGAGACGGCAGCTGGTCTAAGGCAGAGCTTGTCAATTAGAATTTTAAAAACTTGTCTGTCATGTGTGTGCACTTCCACAGAGACCAGAGGAGCGCGTCAGATCCCCGAGGCTGGACCTGGAGGCTCTGCCACCCCTTTGAGCGCTTTGAAGTCCTACATTAGACATACATCTCAACGACCGAATTTTTAATGTGCCTTTCACTTGGACAGCATCTTAATCTCATTCTTTTGTGCATGAAAAATGAACCCGGGCCCACACATCCTTGGTGCGCAGGATGGAACCCACCACCCTCGTGTTCCCGCCCTTAGGCCCTGAGCACCTGCAAGGTCTTGGGCAGGAATGTGCCACTTTTGGTTGGAGCTGCGGCCGAAGCGAGTCTTGGTGACCACAGCCAGCTCGTAGGCAGCCCCAGAAAGGCTCAGCGTCTTGCCCAGGGACACAGTCTTTGAGGGCTGATGCTGGCACGCACAGGACAGCATGTTCACATCCACCAAGTAGGTCACGTGGGCACCACGCTTGACTCTCAGGCAGCCCTCAGGGACAGCAGGCTGTGGCGACTGCAGAACAGGAGATGGGCATGAGGACCCAGGACACTGCCATCCCCTGCTCACACACACCACACCCTGCCAACCTTCAGAGTTGACCCCACCACCTATGGCTTCTGCCACTCCCACCTTTCTTTGTGTCTCTTTCTCCTCCACTCCCACCTTCTGCCCCTGCCCAGGCCAACCACAGCCCAGGCTGGCCCGGTTACCTGCCCTTGCCCAGGCCAACCACAGCCCAGGCTGGCCCAGTCACCTGTTTTTGCATGGTCAGACGCCGTCTTCCACCTTGGCCCAGTGGCTCCACCAGGAACTTGACCTCAGGCTGGGGTAAGGGTTCTGTAAGGAGAGAGGAGACAGTCCCAGAAACTGGAAGAACTGAGTGGCTGAGATAGCCCTGTATGCAGAAAACTAGGAAAGACAAGGGCCAGTGGTTGGAGCCGCTCCCATCCCCACTTTTCCTCTGAGCACGAGTGTGTTGTGCACTGCACCACACCTTCAGTCACAGGCCTGCTGCCTGCAGCTAGAGACCGCACAGATTGAGGAAGAGCGCTGAGGCAGGACACTGTTCCGGAGGCCTGAGCAGGCTTCTCCCATGGCCTTACTTCTAATGCCCTCAGCCTGATGTCTGGAACTTGCTGGCACATCCTTTATTCCTTTTAAGAGAGGGTCTGGCTATGGTGCCCAGGTTGACCTCAGAACCATAGTCCTCCTGCCTCAGCTTTCCTAGTGTTGGGATGATTGACATGACCATCACACACAGCTCTGTGGACCCTTTCCTAGTGCTTGTAACCCAGGACCCTCTCACCTGGCGGAACACACACAGAGTTGCTCCAACTACTCCAGGGACCCCCAGGGGCCCGCGAGGAGAGCCAACACCTACGCCGCCGGATCTGGAACTCCTGGGCTGCATTCTCCAAAGGGCAAAGACAGGACTCTGGGTAGAGGCAGGGCATGAATCACGGTGTCAGTATGCTGGGGCTGCCCAACACTGGGTGCTCTGATTGTCTGTGGGTCTCTCTTCAGCCACTTCTGCTCCTTCGCTGGAGCCCCGCCCCATCCCTCGACCATGACCCAAGTTCTTTTCCAACTCACTCTGTGGATTGCCACAGCCCTGCATGCACTAGGGGCTCATTCATGCTCATCAGAACTGCTGCCCTGAATGTCCCCAATCATACCTAAGCCAGAGTCATTCTGGGGTCCACAGCCACCCTAAAAGAGAAAGAGATTGGGTATGTGGTTGGTTTAAACTTCATGGCCCAGAAATGAGTGCTTGAAGCTTTTCTGTTTTGCTCTTGGAACCTGGATCTCACTGTGCTGCCTGAGAGTCCTCCCTCCAGCGCCTCCCCAGTACAGTACTGAGGTAAAAGGTGGAGCTGCCCTGCTCTCCTGACCCATTTCCTGTTTGTATGAGGGGAAAACTGAGGCCCGGGTAGGATCATAAAAGTGGGGGAGGCATGGAGCTGCAGTGGCTGAGAAGTGAGCTGGGGAGGGAGAGAGGGAGGGAGCAAAGGAGAAAATGATTCTGAGGAAGCAAGAGGTGGTCATACTGCTCTGTGAAGCCGGGGTGGGTGGGGCTGAAAGGGCTAGCCCTCAGGCAGGGGGACAGCCATGACCACGAGCACGTGAGAGGTTGGACTGCAGGGACCCCGCAGTAAAAGGCAGCCCGAGCTTCTCAAAGAAGTGTGATTGATGCCGACAGGATCCTCGGGGAGGGTAAGGGGTGCCACTAGGCGGGGAGGGGGCTCAAGCAGGGAGGTCACCATCAGATCTGAGGACTGAGGAGCAAGAGGAAGGCAGAACCCCCAGCTCTGAGGATGAAGACACCAAATGGGCAACATTATTGGTGCTAAGGTGACCTTTGACCTGGGAAACAAACTCACCAATGTCCAATTTGTTGTGGGGGTCCGGCGCCTGAACTGCACCTCAGCCGGGACTTCATCGGAAACATTCCAATCCAGGCGTAACTGCCCATCTGAACGCGACACTTTGACGTTTCCCAGGGGATGGTTGAACTTGACTGGGGGGAGGGGGATCATGCCTGTGACTTAAGTGCACATTTCCCCAGCTAAGGCCAGCATTCTGTACCCAGGGTTGTACAGGCGTTTTGGCTCAGCTTTTTTTTTTCAGTCCAGGGTCTCTTGTAGCTGAGGCTGGCCTCCCAAGATCAGGCATGACAAGAGTGCACCCCCACGACTGGTACTTGTGGTGCTGGGGTAAAATCTTACAGCTCCATGTATGCTAATCATGACTACTTGCTGACTTATGTCCCCAATCCAATGATTTTAAAAAAATAAATTGTTTGTTTGTTTGTTTGTTTTTTCAAGACAAGATTTCTCTAACAATCCTGTCTGTCCTGGAACTCTGTAGACCAGGCTGACCTCGAACTCATAAAGATTCACCTGCCTCTGCCTCTTAAGTGCTGGGATGAAAGGCGTGTGCCATCACCGCATGGCTGAAAAATTGACTGTATTAAAGGGCTGGAGAGATGACTCAGGGGTTCCAAGCACCTGAGAGGACCCACATGGCAGCTCAAAACTGTAACTCCAGTTCCAGGGTATCCAGCGCCCTCTTCTGACCTTCCTGGGCACCAGATATGAAGGCAAAACATACATACACATAAAATAAAAGTAAATAAAACTTAAAGAACAAAATGCTGGGGGCATGATAAGAGGTGGAACCCCTGCCTAGAATCCTCAGTGAGGGGCTGGGGTGTGTGGCTCCAGGTAGAGTATGCAGAAAATCCTAGTCCCATCCTCAGCCTTATCCACCCCCCAAAACAAACATCTTGCTGGGGTATGTTCCCACAGACAAGTGAACTTTTTGCTGCCCTGGTTAATTTCCTGCATCTGGGAGTTCACTCTGCCAGTCTCAGTGGATGGATGCACAGCCCCCCTCTCTAGCCCACCCACGTCCGCGTCCCTGAAACTGCCCACAACCCACATCCTCACACATGCACACCCAGAACAAGACTATGTCAAATACACACTGAGTCATGAAAACACACAGCTCCCAGGACTGTGGCGAGCAGAGGCTCAGGCCACACCAGAAGAAACCTAGGAGTCCTGTGATAGGGTATTCCCAAGCAGCCAGACTGCCTTGTCACAGGGCAATGTCCTACACCTGGGGTGACAGAGGGACAGGTAAGACAGAGAGCTCACTCCAGTGGGACAGGCACAGGGATATCTCCAGAGACTTCATGGTCCAGTTGTTGAGTCGAGACTCCACCCAAAAGGTGACGTTAGAAAGCACAGGGACGCCAGCCTGCTCTGAGAACCGCACAGTCCTGGACTTGCCTGCAGGAAAGTAACAGCAGCGCCCACCGCCAAAGCTGCAGAAGGAGGGTTAGTGATGAGTCAGGGGAGCGGGTGGGTGGGGTGAGGGATTGGGCGGGAGAGAATCATAAAGGTGAGTTTGAGAATGAAGACTAGAAAATAAATTGGGCACTGTTTAATCCCAGCACTTGGGAGGCAGAGGCAGGCGGGTCTCTGAGTTCGAGGCCAGCCTGGTCTACAGAGTGAGTTCCAGGACAGCCAGGGCTACACAGAAAAGCCCTGTCTCGAAAGACCAAAATAAAAAATAAAGATGAAAGAACATGTTGTATGTTCTTTCTACCCCTTGTAGTGACATGCTGTTGCTGTCACATGACAAAGATTGGCAGGGATCACGTTAATCATGAGCTCACACACAGATCTTGGCTATAGTGGATTTGGGGAACAAGTTAGGCTGTGGGGATTGGTCCTCACCAGCACCTCAGGAAGTGAGTGACATTGTTCTCAGCGCCGTCATACTGCCAGAAGCATTCATACTCTGCCCCGGAAACCCTGTAACAGCTCAAGTTCCTGGGTCCGGACAAGGAGCCTGGGAGAGATGGTGGGAGTGTGAGAGGTAGACTCTGCTAGCAGAAGTGTCCTGAGGTTTTCTGCATCCCTCGTGCTTGCCCTTCTCTGCCCTGCTGGCAGTTTCTGGACATCACAGGTGTAGCGCCAACTCCACCTCAGGACTTTGCACATGCTGGGTTGACTAAGCCCCCCATTCAGGTAGATTAGATTTTTCAGCATGGGCACCAGCATCTCCCCACCTTCCCAGGGAACTAACTGCCTGGACAGCAGGATGGGGACAAGATGAGGCAGAGCCTGCTGTGGCTCTCTGCTTGGGAGGGGCTGTGCCAGACCTGAGTCTCCATCTGGGTAAGGCAGTGGCCTCTCAAAGCAGCAGTCTCTGCAGGAGACTGAAAGGCAAGAGAAAATGACAGAGGTGTCACAGCACAGTGGGACACGTGAGTCCGGGGAGGGCGTCAGCCTGCCTACTCCCTTTCCTGTCTGCATGTCTGTTTGCCATCAACACATGCAATCACAGATTGCTCACTCACCGACTCCCCCAGCACCATCCCACCCCTTC
>LOJH01025827.1:0-17204 GCA_001685095.1 Ellobius talpinus
AGAAGCCATTGATAAAGGCACTGGGATTTGTTTCTACTGCATGTACTGGCTTTTGGGGACCCTATTCTATTTGAATGCAAAGCTTCCTAGTCCTGGATGTAGGGGGGAGGGCGTTGGACTTCCCACAGGGCAGGGTTCCCTGCCCTCTCTTAAGGAGGGAGAGGAAGGAGGAGGGTGAGTGGGGGAGCAGGAGGGGAATGGGAGGAGGGGAGGAAGTGTAAACTTTTGAATGGAAAAAAGAAAAAAGAAAAGAAAGAAGAGGAGGGAAGGGGGAGAAAATGAACAGGAGTGGAACAAGGAGAGGAGAGGGAAGCATAGAAGAGGACCATGAAAAGGGGAGAAAAGAAATAATTGGGTTGATAAAGTTGATTTTTGCAACATTTTGCCAATGACATTCATCTTTGCTTTTCTTTGTTTAACAAACTTTTGGATTTACACATACATAGAACACACAAATAGATTTTCCCTTTTTATTTATTTCTTTTCTCAGTGTCAAGCCCTTATGAAAAAGTACCTTACTTTGTTATCCTATTAAACACACCACGCAGAAATATTACTGACTTCCTACCTCTTCCTAAGCAGTGGCATACACTGAATTTTCTTACATCGAGATTAGATTCAAAAGATTGAAATCTATCTTGATGAAACATGTCTCAATAAATATTCTGTTAGAATGATCTGGTGTTATTTCACAAAATCCATGATGGGTTGATTTTCTTTCAGTGACATAAAAGATTCATATTTCTTTTGTGGCATGAGATTCCTGGGTGTGGCTCAGGTTGTTTACTAGACTGGCATAACAACTTGTGCTGCCCGCATTCATCCTTGTCTCATCCTGAAATGTTCATAACTGAATCTGCAAATTACATGGGTTCATTTCCACTTTGTTGTAAATTACTATCAACAGACAGGCACTTCATTTAAAACTCACTAAATAAAAAATGATGTGTTTTTTTTAAATATTTGGATGAAGAAAGCCCCTTTCAGTGACATAATGATAAGAGACAGAGTCAAAATACATAATGGCAACACAATAGGGGACTATTCGTAGCAGGTGAAAGGTCAGCAATATTGTCCTGGTTAGCATTCACTATCTCAATTGAGAGGCTGCCTAGATCAGATTGGCCTGTGCACATGCCTGTGGGGGTATTGTCTTAAGTGCTAATTGATGTAAAAGGGCTCAGCCAACTTTGGGCAGCACCATTTCCTGGGAAAGTACTAAGCCTTTTATTTAAAAGCTAGCTAGGCACGAGCCAGTGAGCAGACCAACAAGCAGAGTTCTCCAAGTTTTCTGCTTTAAGTTTCTGCTGAAGTTTCTTCCCTGACTTCCTCAATAATACACTGTAACCTGGAAGTGCAAGCCAGATAAGCCTTCTCTTCTTCTAAGCTGCCTTTGTTGAAGCATTTTTATCTCAGCATCAGAAGTCAAGCTAGAACAGGAAGCCTGTGCTAAAGCAGGAGGTGCAAAGGAGTCCCCTAACTTTCTAGATGTCAGGAGCTGCTAAAGCTGGGTGATAAATGACAGTTTAAGTCTTGTCACACACGGACATGAATAGGGACTAGAAATGATGTCATCTGGAACCATCTATGAGGCGTTGTTATGATTGTAGTACACTATTTTTTGTAACCTCACGTCTGCATCTGTATCCTATCTGTCACAGAGGTGATGAGAGGCAGCTTTCCCAGTGCAGGGATCTCAGCTACCAATTCTAGGAGAACATATCCGAAAGCACAAAACTCAACAAGGTCCTGCTATGGACATAAATCCCAACAGGGGTCTTAGGTGTCCCTGACAGTTATGTGAACAGAAAGAATTCAGTCATTCTACCTAAAAAGTGAAGAACCGTTTTAATGCTGGAACAGTCTGAATCTGCCATCACAAAGAGCCTCACACTGTTGGAGCATGAACAAAATTCTGATTGAAGTGTTTATATTCTTATAAGAGCAAAACAAAAAGTGTCAAGGAGATGGCAGAGAATAACTATGATCACCTTATTTATTTTTTATGAGCAAAATCTTTTTATTTTGGTGTTTCTCAGGCATCTGGTAAAGTTATATACATCTTAAAATATGCAAACCTCTCATAACACCTCATTTGTTTATTTATTTTTAATTTAAAATTTGTTTTTCATACAATTCATTTTGATCATATTCTTTTCTCCTTTCAACCCCTTCTAGATCCGTTCCACACCCCTAACAAACCAGCTTCATGTTCTTTTCTTTTCTCAAAAAAGAGAAAAAATAAGTATCTCCCCCATCACTTTCCTGCATCATACTCTGAGTCTGCCTGTATTTTAAAGCAACTTTTTTCCTGACTCACGTTCATTGTGTATCTTCTATGATCACCTTGTCTTGCACTCAATCATTTAAAATATAATGGCCTCTCTCTATGTCTACTTCAAAGAGACCTTTCTAAGATCAAAGCTTTTGTCTTTTCATAAGACTCTGTTTTATCAATGGACATCTATCTACTGGATCAGTTACATTTTTTATTGAAGTTTTCATATTAACTTTTGTGTGTTTATAGGAGCGAGTGTATGGGTGGGCTGTTTATGTGTATGATATACAAGTCTGTATGTTTCTAGAAGTACATGCCTAGGCAGATATGCAGAAGTCAGAGGAGGATATCACGTGCCTTGCTCTGTCGTTCATCATACTTCCATGAGACAGGGTCTCTCACTGATCCTGGAGCTAGGCTGGCAGACAGTAAGCTCCAATGATCCTCCTGTCTCTGCCTCTGGACAGATTAGTGATTCCAGGCATGTGCTACCATAGCCACTTTACATGGGTTCTGGGGATTTGAATTCGGGTCCGCACAGTTGCAGAACAAATGTTCCTATCCTCTGAACCATCTCTGAAGTACCACAGTCACATTCTTGAAGCGATTTGCTTCCTAGGAAAGGTCAACATCAATGTCTAGCTAGACATCAATGTCTTGAGGGAAGACTCTGTCCTCTAAGCTATGTGTGATTTTGACTCCAAGCTACAGACGCAATGCTTACACAAAAGGCACAGTGAGAGCCATTTACTAGGTCATGGAGAGAACATCACACCATAAAATGACCAAGTAATTTGCATTCACGTATATGACCTGACATTAACAAAGCTATTTATTTGTTTTCATTTTGTGCACGGATGTTAATACTTTAAACCAATGGTTCTCAACCTATGGGTTATAATCCTTTTGGGGGGTTCGAAGAACCTTTTCACAGGGGTTGCCTAAGACCATTGGAAAATCACCAATATTTGCATTGAGATTCATAACAGTAGCATACCTATAGTTATGAAGTAGCAATGAAATAATTTCATGGTTAGTAGATCACCATAACATGAGGAACTGTATTAAAGGGTCACAGTGTTAGGAAGTTTGGGTAACACTTCTTTAAACACTTTTATCAATCAAAGAAAGCTACAAAGAAGCAAGCAGAATACAACCAGGAATGACAGTCGGCTAATACCACCATGTTTGTTTGCTGTGTGTGTTTGTTAACAACACCCATTCTGATTAGTCACTGATCCTACAATAGCTGTAAAATAATCTCAATATTTACTTTCTGATTTTTATAAATATCTCTATAAGTACTAGACAGACAGGTTTGGCAAATGGAAGACTTAAAAATGTTAATCAACTTACAAAATGTTCTCTAAGTGTTTTGGCTGAGTTTTGTTTCAGAGAAAGTTCACTCTACCACAGGCTTCTCAGGCATGGCTGCTTCATGTATCAGAAAATGTGTAAGCCCCGTCCCTACCCCTCTATGCACCATATGCCCACTCCACTTCTCAGTGGTCAAATAGTGTGCCAACTTTGTGAAGCATCCCTGAGGAGCAAAGTCCATCCTAGTTGAAAGTCACTGACTTCCAGGTATTAGCTGCTCTCAAAACTGTCCATCATCTGCTTACGTTTCTGTTTGGAAGACAGACAGACAGACTGAAATCTGGCCTTTTGTTAGTTTGCATGTGTTTAAGCTTTATTGCAGTCTTCCACTGGGTCTCTGAGGTGAGATAATAAGCAAACAAAATGGTAATAAATCAAATATTGTGAACTGATAAGTGCAAATTCTAGCTGGTGATATTGACACAGGGCTTTGAAAGACCAAAGTGGAGCACCTGATATAAACTACAGTGACAGAAAACTTTATCACGACATTGGAGTTGAGCACAGTGATCTGAGGTGAAGGGAACAGATAGCGGCAAAGAAAACAATGGCACTGGAGGAAAAGAAAACTGGCTCCGGGAACAGACATTTTAAGAGGAAAGCAGAATACTGGAAACATCACAGTTCCATGTGACAGAAGTGTAAGTGGTTGGGATCACAGGAAGCAAGGGAAAGGCCAGCATCAAATCCCAGCAGGTCTTGAAGCAGGAGGAAACACTCAGGAAGAGGTGAGAATTTTATGGATAGCTTTGGATAAACCCAGGGTTGTCACCCTCAACTTACGTTACAAAAAACATCACCCTAGCTTCCAGGTCAGAAACAGACTCAAGAGGGCTAAAGAGTGTCCTGAATGAATGACAAGGCGGTGGCTGTGGTACAGGCAAGGGAAGGTGGTTACAAATGTGTCCTGAATGAATGATGAGGCCATGACTGTGGTACAGGTGAAGGAAGGTGGCTACCTTGCAGAATTGTATGCCACAGGGAGGATGGAGAGAGAAATTCAGAAAATGTTTAGGCAGTAAAACTGACAAAATTTATAATAATGATGCCTACACTTTGTGTTGCTGAGCTATGCACATTCGGTGCCAGAAAGATCTGCTCAATGAAGCAAGCCCAGCACTCTATTATCCCAAGCACATTCTACCCAAAGGGAGACCCTGTATTAGCTCGTCCTTCTGTTGAGTGTGTCACTGGTGCAGTTTTACAGTTTTATAGGAAGTTACCACAATGAAGATTGTGATAACAACTGAATTTGTGTCAATTGCTTGTTATTATTTGTCATGGTTGCAGAATGATGGCTGGCCAGATGTTTATGAAATGTATGCCAAGCAAGTAGATCTTCTCTCAAAGCCTGCGAAAGATTAGCAGGAGTAAGAAAGTAGGCATTTAACTTGCTGGCAGACATGGGACAATATGCATCAAAAACTTAAAACTTTCATTCCATTGACTTAAGAAATACCATCAGGATCATTATCCTTAAACTATGTTGTGGTCCAAATGTAAAATGTCCCTTACAAACTTATGGTTTTGTGTATTGGGGTCCCAGCTTGTCATGGGGTTTGGAGGCTGTGGAATCTTCAGGTAGAGGAGTCGATCTGGAAAAGCAGGTCACTGGGAAGTATAAGTGTAAGACTTAGACTTTATGGTTTTAGTCTGGCCACATTTCCTGCCTGTTTTCTTCTTCGTGTTCCACTTAGACATGCAGAGATAAATGGAGTCAGAGCCACAAGCTCCCAACAACGAGAGACTGCAACCATGTCTTCCCTGTCATGACAGACAGCATCTCACACTGTGAGTTGCAATCCATCCCTTTTTGTGTAAGTTGCTTCTTGTTATGTATTTGCAACTAATACAAGATAACATATAGAGAAGTTTTGAGGCCATCATTCCAGTAAGTCAGTAGTTCTGGGATGTGGGAATGATCCTCAGACCTTGGAAAACAAGGACGTTTTCCTTTGAGCCAAGAGTTAACCACATCCGCTCTTTGGAATATCAGCCTATCGTTTAGAGCTTCATTTTTCAAGATAGATTTAAAGATGCTACAGATAGGGTTGGAGAGATGGCTCAACAGTTATGAGAGGATATAACTCTTCCATTACACCTAAAATTGTTTCCCAGCATCCATGCCTACAGTTACTACAGCTCCAGTGGATCTGATGCCCTTTTCTAATCTCCACACCAACTACACACCTGTGACATATAAAAACACAAGTATATATGCACATAAATAGAAATAAAACAAATGGTTTATTCTACAATGCTACTGAGGATTCATTGAGCAGAAATCCTACCATAACTTTAGTCCCCATATATATGAAAAGAATAAGTAAGAATTCTGCCCCATGACTCTAAAACCATCATTGTTGTGAATTTATGTGTGTGTGTGTGTGTGTAGGAAACTCCAACTGTCTTTTCTAATTTCTCACTCCATTGGCAATCTTTCCAATATTGAGGAAAGTTTCATAGGCTTTCAAGTTTGTACACAGTTGTTGCCAAAAGCATTCAACCATTGATGTTGTAAAAAAGAAAAGAAATGAATGAACAAACAATATTTGTCTTTTATTTCCAGCATCCTTGTATCATCAGAAATCATAAAACACTGGAAATATTTTTACTACATAACATGCTTCCAAGGAGTTTGTCTACTTTAAGAAGGATCTAAGTCATATGTTTAAGTGCTTAATTGAAACATTGAGTACCAATAGACTTATCACTGGAAAAAATGTAGCCTACCTCCTTCTAATGAATATTTCAGAAAGACTTATGCATTAATTCTTTCTTCTCTAGACAGTCCACTATTCTTCTTAGATGAAATTTAAGATGATCTTGGGATGCAATCAACTTTTCTTTTTAAAACTGATTTTATTGAGCTCCCCTACTTGCCTCTCCCCTCCCCCTTCAAGCCTCTCCCATAGTCCCCATGCTCCCAATTTACTCAGAAGATCTTGTCTTTTACTACTTCCCATGTAGATTAGATCCATATATGTCTCTCCTAGGGTTCTCATTGTTGTCTAGGTTCTCCGGGATTGTGATTTGTATGCTGGTTTTCTTTGCTTTATGTTTAAAAGCCACTAATGAGTGAGTACATATGATAATTGCCTTTCTGGGTCTAGGTTACCCCACTCAATATGATGTTTTTTTAGCTCCATACATTTGCCTGCAAAATTCAAGATGTCATTATTTTCTTTCCTCGACTGAGGAATGGATAAGGAAAATGTACATTTACACAATGGAGTACCACACAGCAATAAACCTTGCATAAGATGTCTTACCATATTCAAAGCTAGAACTATAACAAATCATAGTGAATCAGACAGTAAAGACATGGTGCTGTTGATTTTCTCAGAGTTCTGTTGTACACACATTCATACATACATGCGCCACACACATACACTCATATACACACATATAGGTGTAAACACACAGATACACAAAACATTTCCAAATGTATACATTTCTACCTTTTTTCTAATAGTCACAACATTTGGAATATAAGAAGTAAGCTTAGAAATTATATACTGTATTCTACTTAGATATTAGATAATATATATCTTATTTTAGCTCTCCCTTCAAGAATCATTATGAACACATGTAATATGCAAAGTTAATTAGAAAATATTATCTCTTAAATTGCTATCTAGATAACACCATTAATGATTTATAAAATGATCATTTTGCTTGCCTGGTAATGGGTATTTATAGGGAGAGATATTTGAAATACCAAAGAAGATCTAGACAAAATTAAATATTTTATAAACTTAATTTATGAGAAGAAATGTTACATATCACACACTGATGACAACACAGCACTTAAACAGTTTCATGACACTATAGATTGGCTAAGGCCCAGAAAATACACTTATTTGTTGTATTTATTTATTTGGGGAGACAAATACCATAACATGCAAGTGGGGGTCAGAAGACAACTTTCAGGAGCTGGATCCTTCTCCTTCCACCATGTGAATCCTGAGGATCAAACTCAGCTTAGTCTGACATGCCTGTTTAACCATTGAGTTGTCTTGCTGGACCAAAGTCAGCATCCAAGCAGCTAAAATACATGCCTCAAACTCCATTCATTCTGCCTGAATTCTACCTGTCAGAAATATTTTGATAGCAGATCAACCAAGGGGGGAACTATTTCTAAGCTGATGCAATAACCATCAGAACAATGTGTGAAACCTTCCTGCTACAACCACATTCAGCCTGGTTCCATTTCTTTGCAGAGTCTCGGGATCAGCCACATGCTGCCACCACCCAGTAACATCCCATAGGGATAGACTCTCTGATGTCACCTGAATAAGGAAAAGCTGCCCTTCCTGGGCTTTCTCTGAATACTAAGCAGGTTTCTCTCCCTAAGTTCAGTGGCAGTCTCCCCAGTTATGTACCAGCACCCTCAAAAGAATCAAAACTAAAAGTAGCAAAACAAGATCTTTTTTTCATCTTTTAAAGACAAATCTCACATGTAGGTAGGTAGGTACCTGTGACCTGATGCCCTCTGTGTAGTTCATGCTAGCCGGGAGTTGTGCCAATCCTCATGTCTCAGCCCCCCAGTGCTAGATGAGAGGAACGAGTCTTCCACATCCCGTCAAGATGTTTGCTTAAACTTTGTTGTTCTTGTTGCTCTTGAAGATTAATTTAGTGAATAAAGAGAATGGTCTGTCAAAGGAGCCATGAAGAGCCAAAATGGTGGCACAGACCTTTAAATCCAGCACTTAGAAGGCAAAGGCAGGCAGATCTCTTTGTGTTCCAGGCAAGCTTGATCTACATAACAAGACCTTGTCTCAAATGAACAAAGTGTAGCCATTAAAATAATTGCTTTCTACAACAAAACTACTATTATGAGGTCAATATTAAATTGTCTGAAATAGACTCTATTTTATAGAATGACATGAGATTAATTAAACATTTTAAGGCTTTTTTTGTCTAAGCCAGTTGTGACTGTGCACACATATGATGCCAGCACTTAAGAGGACAAGGCAGGGAGGTCCAAGTTCAAGGACATGGTAAGACTCAGGTACATAGTGACACTTTGTCTGAAAAAAAATGATAGAATGAGAAGAAAAGGAGAAGAGGGGAGAGGACAGGGGAGGGGAGGGGAAGGAAAAGAAGGGAGAAAAGAGAAAGAAAAATGCTTCTTGAAACAATGACTAAAAATATAACTTGAAACTTAAAGAGAAATATGAGTATTAGAAATGCTTTCTATGTAATAAACAGCTCAGTTTCTGATGGTGGAAGATAAATCATTTAATGGAGAACTAAATTGTTGGAAATTTCACATATAGCCTCTACAATCAATTTCCATGGATGAACTTGAAGCACTTTAAGTTATAATCATATTAGCAACATATAATTAAGAAGCTTTGCAATTGAGCTTAAGAAGGGCTTTATTAATTAAAGAAACGACTAGCTGGCTGACTTACAAGTGAAAGAGAAAGTCTCTTTTGGAAAGAAGAAAGACAGATGACAGAGAGAGAGGACAAAAATACTGAAAATAAAAAAAACTGAGTAACTGAGAAACCCCGCCCCCAGAGCTGGTGGAGACATAGGCAAATTCAGGTCTTCTGGCATCGCATTCTTCAGTTTCTCCAAAACTGGCAACAAACAGTAAATAGAAGCACAGGCAAAGGGCAAGAATTAGGACCAGCTACATTGAGTACCAGGAAAAAAGAGACTAATGATGATCATACAAGGGACAAGAGGAGGGCTTCTGAGAAGACAAATTAGGAAGGGGCTCTGAAACCTAATTCCTCATCCTTGAGGATGGAGGGATGGCTCAGTGTTTAGAGAACTGCTGCTCTTATGGAGGACCTGAGTTCAGTTCTGCCGATCATTCCATGCCTCTGGCCTTCTTCAGCATCTGCACTCATGTGCGCCTACATAAACCCCACACAGTCGCCTGCCCATACTCATAGATAAAACAAATAAAATGCCTCCCTGTTTTGCAGATAAAGCCATGCCACTTACATTCAATTCTTGCTGTAAACCTAGAACTGTGGTGAGGGATCAGAAACACAGCCCCTCCTTTCAGACCCCATGCTAGACAGCAGTTATCTCAGATGATGGATGTGATGAGGAACAGTTAACTAATCTCAGCCTTGTAGCTCTAACAAGTATGAAAGCCCAGACTGCAGTCAAGGCCATCAGGTCATTGGCCTGCTCTCCTCTCGCCCTGAACTCTAAAGATGCTGGCAAGCAGTCTGCCCAGGTCAACACTTTCTTGTATTTGTTGTGAAGGCTGAAGCGAGACTTCCATGAGAAGAATTTCAAGGGCAATCATTGGGAATGTTCTTGAGGACTCAATCTTAAAGAAAATTGAGTTACCATTGTAACAAAGTACAGAAGGAGAAAATCCTGAAAAACAGCTCGTTCGGGGAAAAGAATTCTTCCCTTGTAATAAAGAATCAGAGAGTAGAAGTCTGAAAAATCGAACATCTCATGTTCCGAGACCTCTCAAGTTTCTAAGAGGAAGTCTGGGGTGATGCTTCTCCCATCCATCCACCAAGCACCATCTGGTCCCCATTGTACTTTGCAGTCAACACATGGAGAGCCTAGCTCAACCCCACACAATCCTGTTTCAGCCAGCTACTGCCCTTATTATGAAATAATACAGGCTGAGTAGCTCAAAGAGATTAGTTTTTCATGGTTCTGGAAACAACAAAGGCCTAGATCACGGTTCCAGGAAGTACAGATGTCATTCTAAGAACTTCTTTCCTGAGAAGTCCTAAGGAGACTCTTGTCATAATCTCATAAGAAATTTTCTTTGTGAATGAGGAATGAAAAAAGAGTAAAATGGAGGTGAGTGTGTATGTGTGTGTGTGTGAGAGAGAGAGAGAGACAGAGACAGAGAGAGGGGGAAAGCAGAAAGGAGAGAGGGGGGATTGTGGAGCCAGAGAGAGAGAACCAGCTAAGATTGGTATCTTAGGACATCAGGGCCCCACCTTTACTATCTCATTTAACATTATCCTCTAAAGTAAGCATCTCCAAATAAAGCCCCATTAAGCATTAGGCCTCCATCATATGGGTTCTGAGGAGACCCCGTTCAGTCTATATTCTTTATATACACAGGATTTCTGTTTCCTGTTAATATACTCTTGGGAGCAGAATTGCCAACATCAAAATACCTTACAGAGAAATCTTCAATATAAAGTGAATAATGTTAATTAAAAACTCATATTCTGAAATAAAGAGGGGCTTCAAACTGTTACTCAGAAAGAAATGCATTAAAGCTTCTCTCCCTGTGGTTACCAGAACTAATAAAATCAAAATGAAATGAGAAAAATATCAAAGGCTATTTCTCTCCTTAAGATACAGAAGCATTCTAAAAGACTGAAAATGGGGACAAAATAGTTATTAATCCCACTTTAAAATATATTCTGGGAAACAGAGATATTGGCAGGAGTCATTCCCATCTACCTCCTGAACAGGAGTAAAGGACAAGGCTGGCCCATGAAGCTGATGAGATCCCCAAAGGAAAGCATGCAGGTCTCTGGTTTCTGCTCTGCAACCACACTTTTAGGAGCAATTGCAGAGATCCAGCCATTTTTATAGCATCATCAAATTTATAGCAAGATGACTTTGTCCCTTTCTATACACAGATTCTTCTACCAATGAATATCAGTAGCAGCAAGAAGGAGTCTAGACATGGACACAAATAACCAAAGGCAAAGCTGGCTCAAGGTAGCCCAATGCCCTGTGTGAGTCTCTCACTGAAGGAACAGCACAATAAAGACATGGAAATTGTCTTATTGTTTCTATTGCAATGATAAACACTGTGACCTTAGACAACTCAGAAAAGGGTGTGTTTCTGCTTAAGTTCCACATCACAGAATGTCACCAAGGGAAATCAAGATAGTAACCAAAGACAGGAACTGATGCAGAGGCCAGGAAGGGATACTTACTGAATTGTTCCTCATGGCTTGCTCAGCCTATTTTCTTGTAGAATCCAGAACTGCCTTCCCAAAGGTAGCACCCACAGTGGGCCCAGCCACACACTCCCACATCAATCATTAATCAAAAATAAAATAAAACAAAAACCCACCCATAGACTTGCTTGAAGATCAGTCTTATGGGCGCATTTCTCAATTAAGATTTCCTCTTCACTGGGTATAAGCATCATAGTCTTGACCTCTTTGCTCATATTCTCATTCCTCCCACTCTTCAACTGGACTTTGGGAGCTCAATTCAGTGTCCAATGTGGGTCTCTGCCTCTGTCTCCATCAGTTGCTGGATGAATGTTCTATGGTGATATTTAAATCTGACTAACAGGGCAAGGTCAGTTCAGGCACCATCTCCTCTATTGCTAAGGGTCTTAGCTGGGATCGCACTGGCTTTGTGATAACCTATTCTCTTTGGATGGATACCTTGCTCGGCCTAGATATAGTAGCAAGGGCCTTGGACCTTCCCCAAAGCAATGTGCCTTGCCCTCTCAGAAGAGTGAATGGGGGTGTGACATGGTAAGCAGAGGGAATAGGAGGAGGGGAGTAAGTGGGAACTTGGATTGGTATGTATAATGAGAGAAGATAGCTTATTTTCTTTTTAAAAAAATAATGAAAATGATTTCCTCTTCACAGGTCTGTCTCTAGTTTTTGTCAAGTTGACACAAAACTAGTCAACACATAAAGTTTTACAGTTCCACAAGTTGACTGGCACAGCTCTCAGTGGTTCAACCCAAGTCACTGTAGTAAAGCTACAAACATCCCCCTGTGGTGGATCTGTGGGAAACAGTTTCCTTACCTTGAAACTTTTAAGGACTAATCACATTTCTGAACCCTTGGTCACCTCCTTTGTTTTCAAACTAGCAATTGCCCACCAAGATCGTCTTATAGAGCATCACATTGACCTTCTCTTCCAAGATTTCTTCCACTTCTAACATAATATCTACAATGGATCTACTCAAGATAGCCTTCCTACTATCAAAGTAGCAAAGCAATAAATCTTAATTTCTTTTGCCTAGTAGTTTAACATACTTCCATGTTCTGGGGCTTAGGATGTGAACATCTTTGGGACAGGACAGCATTGTTCCCATCATAATACTTAATCCAATTCAAAATAAAATCTAAATAAAACACTTAGGTTGTGACTGTATGACATGCTCCATCCAGAGTACGCACACACTTCTCTGGTTGGATAATAAACATTAAGTGTGATGTATCCTGATTACCATAGAAGACAGAAATCTAGATGCATCCTAGTGGAACTAAATAATTTCAAGGAAAATTATGCACAAATCATTGAACACAACTCAGGCAAATGAGAGGCAGACAAATAGCAGCACGGAGGCTCTGGGAACAATCAGACAGAACAACTATTCTCTATATTATAATTTATCTCTTTTTGTTGATATACAATCCTCATACATGGCGATGTGATTCACAGACACTTTCAGTCCAAAACATGTGAAACTTCTGGTTAGGAAGGCAAAACAGAAACCACTTCGTACCAGCAATTGTTTGCACTCAGGGAAACAAAGGGATCTTGAATATTTTGTCTCTCCATCAACTAATTCTCTGGTCACAGAATCAACATGATCATAACCCCCCAGAGAACTCTTCTTTCCCTTGAGACCCACAAGCTCTACTGCTGGACTAGGCTTGCAGCTATGACCATCTCCACAGCTGCATTGAACTAGGCTAAAAGTGCTCATTTTTTAAGTTGTCTCTGTAATTGATATCTGTTTCCCTTACTGTGTAGACACTTTTCAACTTAAGCAATCTCATTGATCAGTTCTTGGTTTTATTTCCTGGGAACCCTTTTCAGAAAGTCCTGTGCCTATGTCTCACAGTGCTCCGACTCTGCTCGCTAAGAACTTACTAATACAGGGGTCAGTATGATGACACAGATCAGGAAGGAGGGGTGGGCTCAGGATAATGAAGAACCGGAGAAAGGGCTTGGGTCAGGAATCTGTTGTATAACAGAACACACTTTAATAAGACCTGCATTCGCTTTTGCTTTCGATAATATTTAAAATATGAAATAGGAGCTTTAAAAAAATAATGTGTAACTGAACAGATTGAAAAGGAAAGGTGTACCTGCAGAATAACTCAGCAGAAAAAGGTGCTTGCTACCAAGTCAATCTCAGTTTGATCCCCTGGACACCCTTGCAGGAAAGAAAACATTCCTGCAAGCCATCCTCTGACCTCCACATGTCAACAAGGCATAGGCATGAGCATGCACACACACACACACACACACAAATAAATAAAAGTGATCACTGTTTAGGAAGGAAAGTTATAGACAGGACTTTAAATGCAAAAATAATTAAATGTAAAATGTTTTAAATAAAGTAAAAAATATTTCCACAATATCATAAAACATAAAAAGTCCTATAATAGTACTGAAGGTTCTGGACTCCTCTCAGAATGCACAACAATAGGAAAAAGTTGCCACATTTTAGCACAAAGCCCCAAAGATCACAGAACTTACAACTTTGCATAAAATTTCAAAGTTTATGAATTCTTCCCCCCCAAAAAAAATACCTTAATTTATGAACCTCAGAGGAAGAATTTCTGTTCTAGTGAAAGAAAATGAGCTACAGTTCACACCTGGAATTAAGTAGCGTCTTCTTATGCTATAAATAACACATTAAAAAATAGAAATGCCTAAGTGTAGAACCATCTACACAAAATGTTCAAAGCTTGCTGTAAAGAATTTCGTAGACATCAGATTGTAGGAAAAAATGTGTGCACATGGCGAGTGGGGGGGGCAGGGGACAGTTGGAATTAGACAACAGTCAGCCTGATAGTCTGCACAATTAGAAACTGGTGTGAAATAGGAGAGGCTACATCAGCTTTGCCCCTCCACCAGTTTCATGCCCCTTTTGCCTTCCCACTGATGTGGGCATGCATGAATGTGGCAGTGTGGATGCTCCGGCAGAAGCCGGAGGAGGACATCAGGTTCCTACTCTATCAGTATCTGCTTTATTCCTTAGCACAGAATCTCCCACAGAACCAAGAGCTGGGCTGGCTGCCAGCAAGCTTCATTGCTTCCCCCTGATTCTGTCTCCCACAGTGAGCAGGTTGCAGCTCCTTGCATGGTCACGCCAGAGCTCTATTTTTAGAAGAATGCTGGAGATTCAAACTCAGGTACTCAAGCCTGTGCAGCAATCACTCTTAGCCACTGAGCCCTCTCTGTGGCATCAGGACACATCAGGATACATGGTAAACCCAGTGACCTCGGGTTGCTCCATGATCTGTAACTCCAATTAAGGATAGCTAAGCTATAGGAGGAGCGGGGTGGAATAGGTTCAGGAAGGAACTTCCCTGATTGTATCAGCGGGGCTTTTCTGGAAACATTTTGGAAAAGAAAGTGTGAATGAAAGCATGAACCTGAGTTGCCATATAGGGTGTAAATGAGCTCAAACCCCTAGGGGGTTTCCTTCCAGAATTTGTGAGGCTACAGACAGATTCATCCAGTACTTTTCTTTTTCTTTCTTGTCTTATTTTCCTAGTGGGAATTTAAATTTTTAATTCAAATGTATTTTAATTGTCACATAGTAATTGATATATTTGTGGGGTACAGTATGGGGTTTGAGTGCCTTGTATCTCACAATCAAATATGGGTGACTGACATACCTGTTATCTTGGCCATGAAACATTTCTTTGTTTAGAAATTCCATTTTTGACAGCTTTAAAAATAAAGACATTTGTTAGTTCAGTAAAACATGGTCTCCTGGGCTCCAAGTTGGCCTCAAACTCACTGTGGTCTTACACTTTGTGATCTTTCTGCCTCCACCTACTGAGTGCTGGGATTGCAGGCCTGTGTTACCATGCCTGACTTATGATGCTGGCTATCCAAACTCAAGGCTTCAAACATCCTAGGAAAGCACTGTGCTAACTGACCTGCATCCCTCTCTTTCTATCTTTGTGACCTGTATTTAAACTTTTCTTATCTTGGAATGCTAGGGTTATTGTTATGGTTATGGTTAGGGTATAACGTGATGTGCACACATGTTGTGAGTGCATGTGTGTGTGCATGTGTGTGCGTGTGTGTGTGTGTGTCAATTACTCAGAGACAGATTTTAAAAGGGAAGTCATGCCTATCCTGACTCCATTATCCCTGAGGATTCTGGGGATAGAAAAGCATAATTTATTTCACATGGATTTGATCCAAAGAAAGAGACTTTGACTAATTTCCCTACTCAAAAGACAGTGGGGAGAAAACTAATGACCTCCATGAGTGACTTTGAGCATCTAAAATCAGATATTAAGACAGATTTGTGCAACTGTGGTTGATCAGAATATGCATCAGAGAGAGGTACGATTACTCTCTCATATTTGCCTTAATGGCTGATAAACTCTAAGTACTAGCAGCACAGCAAGGAATTACGAACATCTCATTCCAGGCTGAATCCTAGTACACACCACAAGTGAGGACTGTAACAGACACTCAATATTTAAATCCATATCACTGGATGTATGCTTGGATATCAGGATAGTCAGATTTTCTTCCCATTTTAAGTCTGAGCTTGTTTTCTTTTGTACAAGCAGGACTCGCCAGGATATTGACCCTATCCTGTGAACTGTGGGTAGAAACTCAGGAACAAGGCTGGAGCTGAGTAACTGTGCTAGCTCACAGCAAACTCTGGGGAACAAGATGCTGTTGACACCTGACTTATCCTGTCTTGTTTAGAAAAAGTAGCACATGCAGTAGGCATGGGGACAGCAGGTGTAGCTGAGGAGCAACTGACTCAGCCACCCACCTTGTAGCTGCTGAGCTCAGTCCTGACTGCAGGCAAATCCCCAGAACAAGTCACACCAGTTTGGTAACAGGGCATCAGTGTAAAGTGCTCAATCCCACACATGGAAAGACTGCAAAGAGGAGAAGCTGGCTTGGGTTTCTATCCAGGACTGGGTCCTTGCTTGAGCTGAGACAAGTGTTATTGTCTGTTTGCATGGAATAGTTCAGTTAATACTTAATGGCTTTGTTTCAGTGCTAACAGTGCCTCTCAGTAACTGTTGCAGCTCCTTGGATGAATCACTTGCTGTGAAAGTCTGAGGACCTGAGTTCAGATCCCCTGAATCCATGTAAAGCCAAGCACAGGAATAACCCATACATAACTCTAGAGTTCCTCCCCAAGAAGGCAGCGGCAGACAGGATAATCCCAGAAATTCTTGGGCCAGCTAGCCTGGCATGTACAGGCACAGTGAACAAGAGATGCTTTCTCAAACAAGGTAGAGTGAGGGCCAGCACCTGAGGGTGCCTTCTGACTTCCACATGCATACACACACACACACATGCATAAGTACAATCACATATGAACATATCATACACACATACTCAGAGATAACTTTTAAAGTTTCAATTTAAGTGATGTTTTATGGCATGCTTTGAATTTAAATCTTTCTACTAACTCACAAAATATACTGGACTCCTAAAACCCAGTACCTCAAAATGTACATTTCTTTGGATATAGGATCTTTATAGAGTTAATGGCACTGAAACAAGTCTGTTCATATGGCCCTAGCTTAATATGACTTATGTCCTTTAGTTTGTTTTGGTGAGAGAGAGAGAGAGAGGGAGAGAGAGAGAGAGAGAGAGAGAGAGAGAGAGA
>LOJH01025828.1:340-17000 GCA_001685095.1 Ellobius talpinus
TCTGTGGAAACAAAAGAAGAACCTCTTTTCCAAAGCAACATATCCTTAGACTCAGGAAACCTTTAAGACATATATGTTGTTTTAGCTTAGGAGTCCATACAATGAAATGTCTCTCTGTACTTGGCTCCTTCATAGTCAAAAAATTCAAAGAAAACACATAATATACAGAATCCAGATTCTCTGTGTATATTCCATCTTTACATAGCTTATTTTTTTACTCTATTATTTTTTAATATTTATTTTATTATCTTTACTCCTTTAATTTATAACCGTAAATCATTTACTTCCTTTTATAACTCTCTTTACTCTTTTTCTTCTCTCTCCCAAGCCTAAGTACATTTTTAAACATATTGTGCCTTATTTAGAGGTCTTTTATGTCTGAATCTGTCCTATTGTGTACCTGTAATCCTTTTCTGCCCTAGAGAGCTTTTAAAATGGTAAGCAGCTTGGTTGCAGCAGCCCTGGGTGCTAGCTCTGCCTCTCTCTGCTTTTCAAAATGTCAGAAGTACCATTACTGCCACTCTATGACCGTCAAGTAGGACCCACACTCACCAGTTTAACTCTGAGAAGGAGTGGGCAGCACATAAACCCTTTTTATCTGAGTAATAGCTACATCTGCCATGCAGCACAATGTGCGGCCTGGAAACATCTCTGTGTATGGTGGCAGGAATCCATCATGCTCTCCTGCCTATGCTTTCCTAGCAGACCTGATCCCATTGCCTACCCTGGTTGGGGGTCGGGGGGAGAAAGGGCATGGTCTCAGCCACTTTCCTCCTAACCCCAAGTGGGCATACAAGCACCCAGTCCCACAAACCTCATTCAAGTGCTCTGCAGCTGAACCTCCCGAAAGAGTCAGAGCTTTTTGTACTGGTGAACCAGGAATTTGCAGCTTTGAAACTGTGCAGGGTTTTTTTGGTTGGTTGGTTGGTTGGTTGGTTTGGTTTGGTTTGGTTTGGGGTGTTTTGTTTTATTTTGTTTTGTTTTGCTAGTACAGCTGAATCAGGAAGACCTCTCTTAAAGGAGACACCAGCAAACAGAGCAAGAAGCTGCATTAAACTTTTGTTTTTTGTTTTTAGTTTTTTTAACCTTTCTCGGGTTTTATGTGGATTCAACTAGCACACGGTACGCCAATCTGTTGTAAGAGGTTGCTTGTTTGTTCCTAGCTGTCCAGACCTGAAATAATCACTCAGAAACAATATCATTTGAATCACTGCTTGGCCAATAGCTTAAGCATATTTTTAGCTAGCTCTTATATCCTGAACTAACCCATCTCCGTTAATCTGTGTATCACCACATGGCTGTGGCTTACCGGGTAAAGTTCCGTCCAGTGTCTGGCATCTGTCTCCGGCAGGGCTGCATGGCTTCTCCCAACTCTGCCTTCTTTCTCCCAGCATTCAATTCAGTTTTCCCCCCCAGCTATACTTTGCCCTATCACAGGCCAAGCCAGATTCTTTATTAATTAACCAATAAAAGCATCACAAATACAGAAGGACTTCCCACACCAGGCCTGTGTTCAAGGAGATAAACAGATTAAGAAATAGAACTAAATTGAGTGTTGACCTCACGAGATCTCACCCAGCTAAATTTCCAATTTGTGAAAATGAATTCAAGAAAAGCTTAGACCCAGGTGTGGTAGTGCACACCTTTAGTCCCAGCACTCAGAAAGAAGGAGCTGATGGTTTGAGGCCAGCCTGGTTCAAGGCCAGAGCAAGTTCTTCTGGATCTGGTTTGAGGCCAGAGCAAATTCTAGGACAGCCAAGTCTAGGCAGTGAAGGAAACCATAGGAAACAGAAAGCTGGTGAAGATGTAATTGAACAAGGGGGCCATGTTCCATCCCTAGTAAGCAGCAGAACTTGGCAGCTTTGGCCATGTGGTTCTGGTTTTAGAGTCAAGGATAGAAGAAAGGAGTTGTGGAACTCCCTCCATGACTAAGGAAAGCCACTAAGGCCAATTATGTGTTGGGGTATCCCTGCATGGAGGCATAGAGAGGCCACTGTATGAAGCCTTGAAGTTGAAGCCTGAATTGCCTTAGAGGCCCCAAGAAGCTGGAGATGCCAGAGCCATGGGATACCTGCTGAGAAGAGCTGCTAGCAGGGAGTGGAACCAACCCAAGAGAGAGAAGTGTGTCGCAGCCAACAAAGCCAAAAGAAGTTGGAGATCTAAGGAGTGTTTTGACAGCAGACATGGAGATGCAGAGTTTGGAGTTTCCCAGCTTTTTTTGGTCTTACTTCGGTCCAGTATTTCCTCCCTTTGCCCTCTTCCCTACATTTTGGAATGGTAATGTGTATCTTGTACCATTATATGTTGGAAGCATGTGATGTTTTTATTTTATTTCATACAGGATTATAGTTAGGAGATACATGAATCTCAGAAGTGACTTTGAACTTTGGGTTTTAAACATTGTTGAGGCTGTGATAGACTATAGGAACTTTTGGGGTTAGACTAAATGTATTGTTATAAGTTTATGGGTCAGGGAGTGGAATGTGGTAGTTTCAATGCCCTTGGTCTCTGTAAACTCATGGGGAATGCACTTTTAGGAGTTGTGGCTTTGTTGGAGGAAGTCTGTCACTGTAGAGGTGGGATTGGAGGTCTCATATATGCCCAAGCCACACTCAGTATCTCAGACCACTTCCTGTTGCCAGCAGGATTAAGATGCAGCTTCTTCTCCACTCTTAGCTCCTTCTCCAGCATTATGTCTGCTTCACACCACCATGCCCTGCCATGATGATAATGAACTAAACCTCTATAATGTAAGTCACCCAAGTAAATGTTTTTCCTCTATAAGGGTTGCCATGGTCATGATGTCTCTTCACAGCAATAGAAACCCTAAGACAGAGCATAATCAGTGAGCTCCAGTTTCAGAGAGAGACCCTGTCTCAAAATTTAAGGTGGAGGGGCTAGAGAGATGGTTCTATAGTTAAGAGTGTTTATTGCTTTTGCAGAAGAACCAAGATCAATTCCTAGCACCCACACAGCAACTTACAACTGTCTTTAACTCCAGCTACAGCTGGATCTGGTGCCCTCTTCTGGCTTCTGTAGGTACTACAAGCACATGGTGTAAAGACAAGTGTGCAAGCAAAGCACACATACACATAAAATAAAAATAAATAAATCTTTTTTTAACTTAAAGTGGAGTCTGGCAGTGGTGGCATATGCCCTTAATCCCAGCTCTCTGGAATCAGAGGGAGACAGATCTCTGTGAGTTAAAGGCCAACCTGGTCTACAGAGCAAGTTCCAGGACAGCCAAGGCTACAAAGAAAACAGCAGTCTTGAAAAACCAAACAAAAAACTTAGGGTGGAAAGCAATTGTAACTCCAGCCCCAAGGGGTCCAGCATCCTCTTCTGGATTCTGAGGAACTCTCTGGGCTCCTCTCCAGCACCCTGATTAAAGTTTTCTATGTTGCCAGGCAGCTCTGGTGTGACCTAGATTTGCTTGCTCACTAATGCTGTGGACAGATGGTGGCTATAGTAGCTGTTTGGGCTGCCCTGGTTCCATCCCTACATCTGGCAATGGATCTTGGCTGTTGGTGACATCTTTTTATTTCTTTTATTTTGGTGATGATGATAAGAGTTTTTTATAGCCCTGCTATCCTGCAACTCTGTAGACTAGATTAGCCTCAAACTCAGAGATAAGCCTCCCTTTTCCTCCCAAGTGCTGAGATTAAAAGTGTGCACCATTAGCTGGGTGGTGGTAGCACACGCCTTGAGAGGCAGAGGCAGGCAAATCTCTATGAGTTTGAGGCCTGCCTAGTCTACAAAAACTAGTTCCGAGACAGGCTCCAAAGCTACAGAGAAACCCTGTCTCAAAAAAAAAATGGGTGTGTACCACCTGATATGGATGTTAGGAACTGCACTCTGATCCTAATGATAGAACAGAATGCTTTTAAGCACTAAATTTCAACTCCAAACTAAAATACTTCTTTTTTTAAAGAAGATACATACATATGCATATGCCTATATGGTGGAGAGTATCAAAGAAGACACCTGACATCAACCTCGGGCTTAACCATGCATGTGCAAATATATGCACATGCACGCACACGTATATGAACATGCATACACACATACACAAAGCAGTAACAATGGCTAATCTTGAGCCAGCAGTGTGATGCACACCTTCAATCCCAGCAAGTGGGAGGCAGAGACAAGCAAATCTCTGAGATCTTGGTCAGCTTGGTCTACAGAGCAAGTTCCAAGACAGCCAAGGACAGCTAAGGCTACACAGAGAAACTCTATCTCTAAAACAAAAAGCAAACAAACAAACAAACAAAAAACAGTGACTGTCTTAAGATGTTCAGCTTTGGAGTGGTTTAATTCTGCAACAATAAATAATTAAAATGGTCAGGTGGTGGTGGCGCATGCCTTTAATCCCAAAATTCGGGAGGCAGAGACAGGTGGATCTCTGTGGGTTCAAGGCCAGCCTGGCCTACAGAGCAAGTTCCAGGAAAGCCAAGGCTACACAGAGAAACCCTATCTCAAAAGAACAAAAGAAAGAAAGAAAAAGAAAAACTTTAAACGATCTCCTGAGCTGCCACTCAAATGCTCAGCCTTGGGCTCCTCCCTTCCCCACTCCCCAGCCCAGGAATGCCATGTCTATTCTGCTGACCTTGCTGTGATGTCACAAGCTACCTCAAAGTCAGAGTCGGACCCATTAGCTCATCCCTTGGCAAGCCTGCCACGACTGACTCATGGCCAGGAATAGCCACACCACCTGCCCTCTCGGCTCCATGCTGTGAGCACTGCCTGCTTCCTAACTTGAGAAATCTACCTATTGGTCAACTTCTGCCTGAGTCACCTTGGAGTTTAAGAGCCAGCTGAGCCACGTCTAAACTTAGCCATCGGTCTCATGGGCTAGCCTCCAGTGTCTACCCACCTGACTGACCCACTCAGTGCACATCCTCCTGTCTCTTCCCCGTTCCACCCTCCTGACCCAGTAGCTTTTGGTCACATCCTGAAGAGCCAACATTCGTAACTGTGTTAATATATCATCTTTATTTCTTCACAGCCGGGGCTTCTCTACAGCATGAAATGGCTTTTATTCATCTTTGAACTGTCAAGCTTCTCAGTATCAGAGAAAATGAAAGCAGGAGGGAAGGATTCAGTGGGACAATGGCTGCCCATCATCTTAATTATTATTCACTTCCCTAAATCATTTTAAGTTACAGTAATCAAAGGTTTAGTCCTCCCTCCAGTCAGTCCTCATCTCACAATGTGCTGGACACACGGTGTCTCGGCCCTAGCACCACCCCTGTAGCGCCTCCCAGGAGCACCACCCCTGTAGCGCCTCCCAGGAGCACCACCCCTGTAGCGCCTCCCAGGAGCACCGGAGATGGGGCCAGGTGTTGGGCAGAACTAAGAAAGAGAGAGGCTCAAAAGGCCCCTGAGAACCGTCAGCCTGCTTCTGAGAAGCTGTCTCGCAGGAATAGATCCACGAGCTTGGCTTTCCTTCAACAAATAGCTGCCCTGTCAAACATGATTGCTACACAAAGCACCATCTAATTACATTTTTAATAAACTCTCTGAGACGTGTTCCAACAGACCAATTTGCCTTCTCTCTTGGCAAAGATGTTATATAGGAAAATAATTTTGTTACCTTCTAATGTTCCATAAAAACGTCAGCTAACGAGATTTCATATCTTGGGTAAGATGAAAAGAATAGTAGTCTGGGGTTGTGGGGCATAGTATAGTGGTAGAGCGCTTGCTTAGCATGTGTTCCATTCCTGGTACAGCAAAACAAATAGGTAATCAATAAATAAACAGCTTCATGTAACTCTCTTTGAAGTCATACAGATCTGGAAATCAAATCTAGTCTCTACCTTAACTGGCCTTGGAACCCTAAACTAGCTTCTCTAAGCTTTAATTTCTTTCTTTCCTCTCTCTCTCTCTCCTCTCTCTCTCTCTCTCTCTCTTTCTCTCTCTCTCTTTCTCTCTCTCTTTCTCCTTCCCACCCTCAACTCCCTCTATCTCTTTTTGGGTTTTGATTTTTTTAAAACAGTCTCTTGTAGCCCAGCCTGTCCTTGAATTTACTATGTAGGCAAAGATAACCTTGAACTACTGATCCTCCTCCCAAGAGCTGGGATTACAGTGTGTACCACCATGACAAATTTTATGCAGTTTTGGGGACTGAATACAGAATGTTCAGTATGAATGTGTTTTAGACAAATGGTCTACCAACTGAACTACATCCCCAATGTAGGAGGCATAGAGGTTCAAAATACGTAAATTGATAAATGTAATTCACCATATGAACAGACTGAAAGACAAAAACCATGTGATTATCTCATTAGATGCAGAAAAGTCCTTTGGCATAATCCAATACCCCTTTATGACAAAAGTCCTAGAGAGATTAGAGATACAAGGAACATACTTCACTATAATAAAGGCAATTTAGAGCACATCCATGGCCAATATCAAGTTGAATGGAGAGAAATTCAAAGCATTTCCACTAAAATCAGGAACAAGTCAAGGTTTTCTACTCTCTCCATACCTCCACAGCATGGTATTGGCACCAAAGCAGATGTTGATCAATGGAACAGAGTTGAAGACCCAAAAATAACTCCACTCATCTGATGGACACCTGATTTTTAATAAAGAAGCCAGAAATGCACACTGGAATTAGGACAGAATCATCAACAAATGATATTGGTCAAATTGGATGACTTCATGTAGAGGAATGCAAGGAGGTCTGTACTTGTCACCCTCACAGAACTCAAGTCTAAATGGACCAAGAAGCTAAACACACGACCAGATACACTGAACCTGAGAGAAGAGAAAATGAGGAATAGTCTTGAACTCACTGGCATGGGAAAAGACTTTCTGAACAAAACACTAATAGTACAGGAGCTAAGAACAACAATTAATAAATAAGACCTCATGAAATTGAAAAGGTTCTACATGGTCAAAGGGATACCATCATTTAGACAAAGTAGCAAGCTACAAAATGGGAAAGATTTCTATCAACTATGCATCTAATAGAGGGCTAATATTAAAAATATATAAAGAACTAAAACACTGAATATCAAGAAAACAACCCAGTTTAAAAATGGGATACAGATCTAAACAGAGAATTCTCAAATAAAACTTAAATGGCTGAGAAACACTTAAAGAAATGTTCAACATCCTTAGTCATCAGGGAAATGCAAATCAAAACAACTTTAAGATTTCATCTTATACCAATCAGAATGGCCAAAATCAATAAAGCAAATGAGAGTTCATGCTGGTGATAATGTGGAGTAAGTGGAACACTCTTCCATTGCTGATGGGAGCACAAATGTGTACAGTCACTCTGGAAATCAATATGGTGGTTCCTCAAGAAAATGAGAATCAATCTACCTCAAGATCCAGCTATGCCACTCTTGGGCATATACACAAAGGATGTTTAATCCTATCACAGAGACACTTGTTCAACCATGTTCATTGCTGCTCTATACATAATCATCAGAAACTGGAAACAACCTAGATATCCATCAATGGATAAGTAGATAAAGAAAATGTGTTATGTCTATACAACAAAATATTCACCTGTTTAAAAAAACTGAAATAATGAAATTCATAGGAAAATGGATAGAACTAGAAAAAAATCATCCTGAGTGATGCAACAGATCCAGAAAGACAAATATAATATATATTGGCTTATGTGTGGTTGTTAGTTGTTAAGTCACTGATAAACACGCTATAACTCATATAAACACAGAGGTTAAGCGGAGAGTAGGGGATTAGGGGGAGAGATGGATCTTCCTAGGAAAGAGAAATAGAATATACAGCTATGGATGGATGCTGAGGGGGACAGGCTGGATTGAGAGGATTAAACAGGGAGTGGAAGGGAAGAGAATACAGGTGAAGCAATACAGGAAGGGACAGCTAAAACTAAGGACCATTTGAGGGGTTGTATGAAAACCTAATACAGTAGAAGCTTCCTACAATGTTTATATATGAAGGCAATCTAAATGAAATCAAATAATGGGTGAATCAGAGCCTCAACTGGACATCTCTCATCAACAAATGAAGCCTTCAGTACCAAAAATTGGTTACATCTAATCAAGTTATTGATCAAAGTGGTCTCATGGGAATCCCTTAACAACCTAGGCTATTACCAAGGCTACTGGTGGCTCTCCACAAATTGACGGCAAGGCCCTGTTGTTGAAGACAACACCTACACAACTCATTGAATATGGAAAAGTCAGTCTGATGCCTACCTAGAGCCTTGACCCCTACAGACTAATATCATGGTAGTAGAAGGTATTCTTCATGCTACCAAAGGAGAAAGGCAAACATCAACCCAGCTACAAACCCTTTGATCTACAAGAGTGATCTGTCTATAAGATATGCTGGAGCTATGGTGGTACAAAGCTTGTAGAAGTAACTAACCAATCAATATCTGATCTAAGTCAAGGCCCACTCCATGAGATGGAACCCATATCCAACATTGCTTGGGTGGCCAAGAACCTAACACTAGAAAGGCCAGAGACCTAGGAGAAAACCAAATTCTACTGTTGTACTTTTTAAAGTAGCAATAAAATGACTCCTAATGACATTCTGCTATACTCATGGATCTGTGCCTTGTTCAGCCATCATCAAAGACACTTCCTCTTACAGTAGATGGGAACAAATACAAAGACCTGTAGCCAGACAATATGCCAAGAGTGAGAGGCCTCAGCACATTCAGCCCTAAAAGGGGAGAGTCCACCAATTCACTCCCTCAGCGCTCATGGAACACTGAGGAAGAGGATGCAGAGAGAGTGTGAGAGCCAGAGGGAATGAAGGACACTACAGAATCAGGCCTTCTAGACACAACAGGGCTAACACACATATGAGCTCACAGAGACTAAGGTAACATGCACAGGGCCTGCACAGATCTGTACAAGATGGGGTCCTAGAGCTGAAAAAAGTTCACATTGTCCCCATCCTTAACCCAGAGCTATCTCTAATTGACAGCCATTTACACATGGAAAGTTTTCTCCAAGGGAGTCTTCCTGGGGAAACAAACCACTCCTAAGGGTAGACCCATGTCCAGCAGTAGATGCCAACACAAAACAAACTCAATGGCATCTTTGGAAGTTCTTTGCCTCATAATGCTAAGTCAGGGCATTTTTCGGTTTGTTTTGTTTCTCTGTCTTACACATTCTTCTAGGACGTATTATAGCTTCCAGCGTGGGGTTTTTATGGCATCGCTGAGTGTGAACATGTCTATCTACATCTATATCCATTTCTTGTGCTTTTTCTTTGGCTCTTTCATTTGGTTGTTTTGTGATATTTCAATTTGTTTTTTATTTATCTTATTTTATTTCATTTTATTATTACTCCTTAGATGCCTGTTTATTTTCTAACAAGGGACAGAAAGGGCATACCTACAAGCAGGGAGAAGTAGGGAGGAATTAGGAGGAATAAGGGGAGGGGAAATCATGATCAGAATATATTGTATAAAAAAATCTATTTTCAATAAAAGAAAAAAATTTATTTTTATTTTATGTGTTTGACTGTTTTGCCCACATCTATGTATGTGCACAAGATGTGTGCCTGGTGCCACAAAAGTCAGAAGATAGTGTCAGATCTCTTGCAACTAGAGTTTACAGATAGTTGTGAGCCACCCTGCTGGTACAGGGAACCAAACCTGGGTCCTCTGCAAGAGCAGCCAATGCTCTTCACCCTAAGGCATCTCTCCAACACCTCTATTTTTTTTTTTGAAAGAGGGAGGGTTTGGGACCTCTGGGATTCAATGACTAGGCTAGGCTGGCTGATAGTCCAATAAATTCCAGGGGTCCACCTGTCTCTGCCCCTTGGCACTAGACTTGCAGATATGGAACATCCTCCAGCTTTTTAGTATGTGCTTTGGGAGTCCCGCTCAGAGCCTCGTGCTGATACGGCAAGCACTTTACTGACAGCCATCTCCCCAGTCCCTAAAATAGTAATTTTCATAAGGAGAATGTGACCACATGGTGTATAATTTGACATTAATAAATGAACCTGCATACAAAGCATCTGGAAAAAAACAGAATGAAGTAAAAAAGAAAAAATGTTTTAAATCCCACCTGAAGTGCCAGCCCTCTTGCCCTCTCCAGCCTGACATTTTGGAAAGGATCAAAGGTGTGTTTCAGGGCTAGAAAAAAGGCTCAGCAGTTAAGGCCACTGTTGTTCTTGCAGAAGACGTAGGTTCAGTGCCCAGCACCCACATGGTGTCTCACAACCATCTGTTAACTCCAGTTCTAGGGACTCTAAGGCCTCCTCTTGACCTCAAGCACTGGGCATGATGTGGCACAAATACATATATGCAGGCAAAACACTCATAGAACTAAAATAAATTTAAAAATAATTAAAATTAAAAACAAAAGCTCTCTACCCATTTGCTCACACACGCGCGCGCACGCGCACACACACACACACACAAGTGGCCTGTTCAGGGCCACTCACAGCCTGCCATCAAAACCATCTGCTGCCCACAGGAATCCCTGCACCACTAAACCAAGGAGGACTCCTGGCCCAGGGCTGGGGTTGTGACTCAGTTGGTAGAGCATTTGCCTGGCATGCACAAAGCCTGGGGTTCCGTCCCCAGTTCAGCATAAACTGGGTAGTGGTGGTGCACACCTGTAATCCCAGCAAGAAGTTCAAGGTCATCCTTGACTATGCAGACTCATAATCCAATAGCGCCTTTGCTCTGTGAAAGTCATGAAGCCCACCTACCATCTGGAACTCCAAACACAAACGCTGAAGAAAATTCTAGATTTCCCCTTGATGACTTCATTGTTTCAATTTTCCCCCTTTTTTTCCACTTCTTTTCACTGCTTCCTTTTAAGCAATGCACTTCAAACTCTGTCCCAGCAGATGCCCCCTGCCTCCCTTTCTTTGTGTGTTGTTTGTTTTGTTTTACTTTGTTTTGATGGGATTTGGGGATCCTGTTTTTCTGGTGTTCTAAACCCACATGCAAATGGCCTATTGACCGGCTCCTGCCCCTCTACCCACCCCAAAAAGTCAGGGTTTGCAAAGACATGCCCAGTCATGGTACCCACCCTGCCCCCCTCCACTTCCCCTCCCTCAGTCTCAACATTGTGTGAGAGGCAGCTACAGAACAATGGAGTCTTAGCAGATGATGGAGTCGCCCATCTCCTCAGCCCAGCAACACGAGCTATTCCCAGCATCTGCAGTCAGCATTTTACAGGCTTCTGTGACATTTGCAAGCTGACCTCCCACTTCTCTTAGCATTTGGAGAAGGAAAGGAAGGACAGAAGGCCACTCTTGTCACCACAAGTGAGTTCATCCTTCTCTGAGAGGAGGAAGAAAGATAAATTTCACCCCCTGAACTGGAAAGCCTGAGTTCCTGAAGAAAAAAATAATAAGGATGCATTCTTCACTATCTGACCTTCCAGAAAAAGGGAAAGTAGACAGAGGCCTCCAAGGAGGAAAAAGATTGATTAAAGGAGGAGCACCAGCTGCCCCCTCCCTTGAAGCTTGTGATTCCCACGTGCCCTCAAGAGTTACAGCATTTTCCTGCCAGTTCCCCGGTATGAAGCCTCAGGCTCCTGGAAGCTTGTACATTGTAACCATCAGCAAGACCTTGCCCACTCTCCCTCTGTCTGTGAGCTGAGAACATGCTCACACTGTAATCCTCAAGCAAAAAGCTTGCCCAGTGTTACTCAGGTTTCAAAATGGTGACTGCCCACCTGGCGGGTGAAGAGCAGCACAGAGCTGCTGCTATACAGCTCCGTGGCTGTGCCATCAATGGAACGGTAATAGAACATGATGGCATGGCTTCTAGAGACTTGGCTGACTGGATTTAACCCTCTCTCCACCAGTGCTGGCAGCAGAGTCAGCAATGGCCTCTCAAATTCTCCAAACTTTAGCTTTCTTATTAAAAGGGAGAGTTGGGGAGACCGGCACAAGGTAGGACTGTGGTGGGAGTTAGCCTTTCCTGGCTAAGTCCCTTCCCAACCTGTGGTGGTTTGAATAAGGATGGCTCCCATAGGTTCATAGACTTGAGTGCCTGGTCACCAGGGAGTGTCACTATTTGAAAGGATCAGGAGGTGTGGCCTTATGGGAGGAAATGTGTCACTGCAGGTAGGCTTTGAGATTTTCAAAAGCCCAAGTCAGGCCCAGTGGCTCTCTCTTCCTGCTGCCTGTGGATTCAGATGTAGAACTCTCAGCTCCTTCTACAGTAGCACATCTGACTGCGTGCTACCATGCTCCCCACCATGATGAAAAATAGACTAAACCTCTGAAACTTTCAGCCAGCCCCAGTCAAATGGTTTCCTTTCTAAGTGTTGCTGTGACCCTGGTGTCTCTTCACAACAAGAGAACACTGACTAAGACAGGGAAGTTACAGTTCTCCTAGCAGGTGTTGAAGTCGGTGAGCAGCACTGCCTCCGAGGACTCCTCAGGCCTGCTTCTCCATCTGGTAGGTTCCCTCTTTGCAGCAGGAAGGAAAAAAGAGCCTCTTCTTTTCCTAGGACCTGCACAGAAGAACCAAGAAAGGATTCTGATGGGCCCTGCTTAGCTCACACACTCATCCCAGCCAATCACCGTGGGCAACTGGGTACAGTGTCCTGATTGGTTAATCATCTATCTTTGTACTCCTTTCTACCAAACCATCCAAACTGGTCAGTGCCAAGAAGGAGCAGGGATGATGGTCTGTTACCAATGCGGAGGATGGTGAAAGACACTGACCATGGTATCAGATGCCCAGTGCAGGCAGCATCTACGGTGAGCCAGGTTACCGTTCTCTCTATGACTGAGACTTGGTTTTAGGAGGCAGGAGTGGTAGCACATGTCTTTTCACTTCGAGAGGCAAAACCAGGCAGATCTCTGTGAATTCAAAGCCAGCCTGGTCTACACAATGGGTTCCAGGACAGCCAGGGTTACACAGAGAAACCTTGTCTCAAAAACTGGAAACCAGTTTTAGAGCTGGCACTCTGTATGCCCCAGTGGATAAAGGTGCCTACTACCAAGCCTGGAGAACTGAGTTCCATCTCCAGAAACCACATGGTAGAAGGAGGGAACCAGCTCCCACAGGTTGTTCTTTGACCTCTACACACTTGCCACGGCATGCCCCTGTCCATGCACTATATACATGCACACAGAGCAAATAAAACATAAAAAGCTCCTATTTAAGAAAAAAAATCTTAAAGATTCAGTTTTACTATACAATATATGTCTGACACTTAGAGCACTGAATTTTCCAATTAAATTAATACATGATAGCTAGTGTAATATTCATAAGTAATATTCCCAGTAGAAGTCTCTCCACATTAAGAACGGAAAAAATGGGACTGGAGACTTGTCTCTGCCATTGCTGCTTGCTGCTCTTGTAGATATCTGGGATTAAATTCCTAGCACCCACATGATGGCTCACATCTCTTTCCAACTCCAGTCCAAGGGAATCTGACTCCCTCTTCTGAGTTCCGAGGGTATATTAAGCATGCATGTTGTAAATATATATACATGAAGGCAAAACACTCATACACATAAACATAAAATAAATAAATCGAAATTTTAATGAAAAAATAGGGTCTAAAGAGATGACTCAGCAGCTAAGAGTACTTGGTGCTCTTTTAAAAGACTTCCATAGAGCTCACAACTCCCTGAAACTCCATTCCCAGAGGATCCCTTTTCTGGCCTTCTGGACCACTACATGAACATGGTACACATAGAGACATATTAATATACATTCATGTACACAAAAAATAAACCTTTAAAAGAAAATAGAGTGAGAAAAGTAGATCACTTGTCATAGTTAGAGTTTCTATTGCTGTGAAGAGACACCATAACCGCATCAACTCTTATAAAGGAAAACATTTAATTAGTGCTGGCTTACAGTTTCAGAGGTTTAGTCCATTATCATCATGGTGGGACATGGCAGCATGCAGGCAGACATGGTGCTAGAGAAGGAGCTACATCTTGATCCTGCAGGCAACAGGAAGTGGTCTGAGATACTGGGCATGACTTGAGCACATATGAGACCTCAAAGCCCGCCTCCCCAGTGTCAGACTTCCTCCAACAAGGCTATATCTACTCCAACCTCCCAATAGTACCATTACTTATGAGCTTATGGGGGCCAGTTACATTCAAACTACCACACCACTCTAGGCTATAAAAACAAAACACCATTTAAAAAAAGAGTGAAAAGTGTTTATCAGATAAGATTAAACCAGTTATTTTCTATACCCACTAGGTCTACAGGAATCAATTCAATCAGCCTTCTTAGTATCCTGGGAATCCCCCACTGAATCTACAAAGCTGTCTTCATTGGTAGGAAAGAAATAGAGGCCACCCCCCAAGTGTCTTCCCACCTCTACTTCTGGTGCTTCTATGACTACTCCAGTGCATTTTTTAATTTCACCTGTTCAAGATGCATCTTTCTTCCAGGGAGCCAAAGGAGACCCATCCCAGGAGGATGTTGGAGGCTTGTGTATTATTAGTCAAGGTTCTCTAGAGGAACAGTACTGATAGAATCTATGTATATAGAGAAAGGGGATTTATTAGAAGGGCTTACAGTTTTTGATCCAGCTAGTCCAACAATGACTGTCTGCCAATGAACGGTCCAAGAATCCAGTAGTTGTTCAGTCTACGAGGCTGGGTGTTTCAACTGGTCTTTGGTATATGCTGAAATCCCAAAGTAGGCTCTAAAGTCAGTGAAGGGATGGACTTGCCAGGAAGATTAACAGAGCAAGCAGGCCAAGAGAGCAAGCTTTCATTGTCCATATACTTTATATAGGCTGCCAGAAAAAAGCATGGCTCAGATTAAAGGTGAATCTTCATACCTCAAAGATTTTTATTAGAAATGGGTCTTCCCACTGCAAATGGTTTAATTTAGAAAAACAAATAATCCCTCACAGGTGTGCCCAGCTGCTTGGGTTTAGTCATTCCAGATATAATCCACCTGACAACTAAGAATAGCCAGCACAGATTGGATATTATTTTGACTTCCTGGGTTTCCCTGAGAAACTTGGTGCTCTCACCAACTTTAGCTTCTTCAAAAATAAAAACAAAATAACAAATTAACCAGGACTGTCAAACTTGTTCCCATTTTCAGTGCTGGGAGCCCATGGCCAGTGACTGGCCTCCTACATTCCGGTAGCTTCCTGGTCTTTGGCTATGTCAACAAGTCTACCCCGTCCCTCTTCTTCAGGTGATCAGTACTTTATGCTCCTGCAGAATTCTGGAATGCCCTCCTCCCTTGGACTATCCAGGAAATGACCTGCCATAGTGTATAGGTAATTGTACTGGCTGGTTTTATGTCAACTTGACACAAGCTGGAGTCACTGGAGAGGAGAGAGTTTCAATTGAATAAGATTGGGCTATAGGAAGGTCTGTAGGGCATTTTCTTAATTAGTAATTGATGTGGGAGGATACAACCCATTGTGGGTGGGGCCATCTCTGGGTAGATCATCCTGGGTTCTGTAAGAAAGCAAGCTGAGAGCGGCTTGCCTGCCACCTCAGGTGAGGACAGGCAGAAGACAGCCAGAGGTCCACCCACCACCTGGCTGCATGGGCAGGCAGGCAGGTGCCCCTACAATGATTAAGTATATAGCTGGGAAAGGGGAAGGAAAGAGAAGCAGAGGAGGCAATGGAGAGATGGTGGTGAGGAACACCTGATATAAGAGGCCTATGCTGCCAACTAAGACCTTCGTGATTTCCAAGGCCATGTTGCCACCAATGGCCATGTCTGGGTAGCCCTACCAGAGTCAGGTTCTTCTGTGTTATGACCATGGCCCATGTTACCACCAAAGGTCATGTGGATGTCCACTGTCTGGGCTGCAGCCTGAAGCCATATTAATGTCTGAGGGTTGTGCTGAGCTGGACCTGCCCCTCACTGGCTACCACCAGCAGGAGAGCTGGCCCCAGAGGCATGGACAAGAGCTGGTGAGCTGACCAACTCAGCTACCACCCAGGCCCAGATCCAGGACTTTGAGTTGGCCCATCCCAACATCTATCCCATCTATGAACTGATGAACCATGAGAAGCAACCCTCCTGGGGAACCATAGTCACAGGATCTCCATGACTCTGGGCAACAGCAGGATTATCCAAGAGCAGTCTTGGTGGGGGTCCAGTATTGACGGTGTAGCAGAAGCCAGAGGCCTTGAACCAAAGTTTTTTGGGCAAAGAGTTTACTGCATGGCACACCACAGCTCCCAATGCCACTACCATGAACGAATGTGTGATGGAGAGGTGGGAAAGCTAGAGGGTGGAGTGGTATGTGCACAGTGGAACTGGAGGCACAACAGCTGTGATGGGCGTGACAGAAGGCCATGGTCAGTAGAGGAGCAGGTCATCGCCCAGAGCAGTCAGCAAGAGGCTTTTGTGTTGGGTTTGCTTTGGTCTTTTTCTTTGGTGTGGGGATTTTACAAGGGTGGAGGGTAGATATAGAAGGCTGGGAAATGAGTGAGATTGGCGTGCATCGGGTGAAATTCCCAAATAATCAATTAAAAAATGTTTTAAAAGAAAGAAAGTAGAATGTCTACATAAAGAAAATGGAAAAATCTCACACTAGTGAATTAACAGAAAACCTGAAAGCTCTAGAACAAAAAGAAGCAAACTCACCTAGGAGGATTAGATGACAAGAAATAATCAAATTGAGAGCTGAAATTAACAAAATGGAAGCAAAGAAAACAATACAAATAATCAATGAAACAAAGAGTTGGTTCTTTGAGAAAATCAACAAAATAGACAAAC
>LOJH01025829.1:0-18276 GCA_001685095.1 Ellobius talpinus
AGAGAGACAGAGAGAATGAGTGTGTGTGTTTGGGTCCACACTGAGGCTCGTACAAGATTTCTAAGAGGGATTTTAAAAGCAAAATCCTTTCACTGTCCTAAGTGAAAGATTTAAGTTCCTATTTTCATATTTTCTAGTCATTGAAAGATTTAAATTGACAACTGTCAATACAATTTAAATGTTCTCTTAGCTCCAACTGGCATAACCAGACACTGTAGACACAGATGTATTGTCCTGAGTTCTTAGGAGGCCAACAGCCAGATCGCTTCCTTCCTTGATCGCTTCCTTCCTTGCACATGGCTGCCATCTCCTTAAGACTCATGAGGCCTCTTGCAAATGCAGTGGCAAGCTCCCTGGTGCCCCTACTTTTAAAAATCCTAGCTTTATCTTGAGTGTCCTCCTTTATAACTTCATCCAATCTTAATAACTCCCAAACACAAATCTAGGAATAGCATTGCATAGGGGTTTATGTCTTAAACATACAGATTTTTGGGAAAGAAGCTATAATAAGTTAGAATCAAAATGTCACAAACTAGGTTTAGAAAATACTTGAAAATCTGCATGAGACCTGTGAAATTTCGAGTTCATAAATACTACTAATGCTTCTAGGAATACTTGTTTGTTAGAGAATCAATTTCCCTTCTTTTTTTTAAAATATCAATTTAGAATAATATTTTCACGAAAGACATAGTCCCACCAAGCAGACTTCCATTTCAATAATGTATTTGTCATTTAAACTTTTTTTCCTGTTCTAGTCTCTCAGGTCTTGAGAATGCAATGCAGTAAATGTGGTCGTAACAATCACAAGTCCCATACTCCCAGTTCTATTTAATCCTTAAATACCCATTCTTAGGGCTGCCTCAGAAGGGCTCTGTGGACAACTGGAGACAGTCAGCTTTCAAGTGACAAAGACAAATTGATATCCTGGGATCTCATGCAACATTAACTTAAAAAATGTTCATTTTAACTGGGTTTTAAAGATCACAGTGTTTCCCTTTACAGTATTTATTGACAAAGCAAGCATTTCACTTGACATTTTTGTCTTAATGTTTGAAGTAAACCAAATCAAATGTTAGTTTGCACTTGTGTATATTTTACTAAGAGAAAACCTATCGTCCAAAGGAAGTAAATTTTCAGTTTCTACCAATTATTTTTACAAGTCCTAAACCAAGTAATAAGATACTGTTATATTACAAATTTTAAGGAATCACAACATTCATTGTTAATGAGGTGAGCTGAGTATTTATTTTTAAATTTCTTCATGAATTTTGCCCTGTGGGGGATCCAACTCAGGCCTCAGGCATGATAGACAGTCACTCTAGTAACAATCTACAAACCAGTCCTAAATTATTTATTCTTAAATAAATAAGGTCATGAATTTGTTTTAAAAATTACTTGAAGAATATATCACCAAGTTTAAAACTAACGGGCTTCTGTGAAAACTAGAAAATAATATAAGTACTTTAAGGTACTTGAGAGAGACTTTGTTCTGTCTTAAGTGCTTTGGTTTCAAAGCCCAATCACATCAAAATGAAAATTCACCCAGAGCATGGCATGAATCAGTCATTGTAAGGCCACCTAGCAAGTGTTCTGTGTGGCAAATAAGCTTCCCCATAAATCTTTGCTCATTCTTTTTGTGTAAGGATGCCAGGGAGAACCAGGAGACACTGTTCCAGCTTAATTTGATAAATTATAACAATGTGGTTGTTCTTATGAGAGGCTAAGCATGGGCAAAGGGGTGCTGTGGAAGCTGGAGGAAACAGGAATCTGCCAAGTGTGAAGGACAGGGAAGCAAATGCTGCAGAAAGAGTGGAAAGGAAGAGATGGAGAGGAGAACAAATCAAAAGAAAAGAAAAATCAGGTGAAGTTGGCTGAACAGAAAACAAAAACAAAGCAAAAGTATCTGTGAACCTTGCAGAACTCAGCACAAAATGGAAAGAGTGACAAAATAGGAAGCAAGGTTTAGGACAGAAGAAGACGATTCTGGATGTGCAAGCTCTCCAGTTCAGCTACCCCAAGGAGTAGGTAGAGGCTCAGTAAGAGGTTGGAAGCACTGTTTCCAGTATGTACAGGCCAGAAGTGAGCAAAGAAGCAGAGGGCAGCTTTGGGGATGCGTGAGAGGGCACTCAGGAAAAATGTATGCAAACTTTTCAGGAAGAAAGAACAGCCCAAGGGAGAAAGAAAAGCTGAATAAGCAAATGAATAAATAAAATGAAATTTCTGCTCAAGACAGCCTCTATTATTGCTTGTGCAAAACAAAACAAAAAACAAAAAAAACAAAAACAAAAAAACCTCACAGCAACTAATGAGAAAAGTTCTAACAAGGATGCCTGGCATTCTCTGCCTCCCTTGGCCAGGGTGAGTTAATTTATTCCTATCTGTCCACAGATAGGTGAAGTCCAGGCTGCTGCCCTTCCTGGCATCCCTTTGGCTTTCTCCAAGATCTCCCCTCCAACTCTGTCTCCTGCAGAAACTTCATCTAAATAACTGTGCCTGTCAAAATCTGCACTTACTTGATCTCAGTTTAGTAGTTTTGTGTGAGTGCTCCCCATCCCTGACAGGCAGATGTGAGTGCTCCCTGTCAGGCAGATATCTTACATTCTTTCCAACCTTCACATCAACTTCCAGCTTCCTTCTGGCACTTAGGATATATTTATATTCACACAATGAGCCTGCCTGCTTTCTTTTATTCTCTTGCTAGACATATTCATTCCAAGAGAAAAAAAATTGATTTTGTCTTGATTGCATCCCTATGAAAGCTTAGGAGAGAGACCCATCCTTTACAATTTCATCTAGCAATCACGGGTGAATGATCGTGTTGTGTTGGGTGCTGCATCCAGCAATGAAAAGGCAGACATGGTCCTTCTGTTCCCTAACGGGGCAAACACCCAGATTAGAAACAGTATTTACTAATTACGAACTTTCCTACTTGGGATTTAATGCTGCAGCAATTGCTTCCTAGTGATGGATTTAATGACTCTCCATCCAGATGACCTCATAGTTGCTTTCTACATGGAAGAAGAGATCAGAAACACAACTTCTAAGTAGAAAATTATTTTTTTCTAATCACGATTTAAAAAAGAAACACACACACAGTGATAGCTTCTCAAACAAAATAATCCAGTGTATCTGGAGTCAAGCTTAAAAACTTGAAGGCAGGATGTCCTGGAGAAGAAAACAGTGCTCTAGAGAGTATTAAAAGTTTCAAGGAATTCCTAGAAGTGTCATTTAATGTATCAGCATATGAGGGATGGGCCTTTTTACTCCTGCAACTGTGGGGACAAGAAAAGCCAGTGAATATCCCCATTTCTCCTACAATGTCTCATACTGGCACACTTCATGCTGAGAGACTAAACTTAGAAAAAAGCAGCCTACATACCTAAGGGCCATAGCTGTGGTTGTTGAGACAAAGCAGAATACATATCTACTCCAAACTGACCCCTGAATTTGTTCTGCATCCTGGGATGCCCTTCAACTCACAGCATCTTTGCTGCCAAGATTTCAGGAATGTAGGGCCACACTTGGCCCCTCAACAAATTCCACAGGAAAATTCCTGCACTAAAACAGGAGCAGTGAATTTTGGGGGACACAAGAGTGTAATCTGGTTACCTTTTAAGAATCAATCTTTAATGAGGGGTTTTCCTGAGGGGACTCCTTCCAAGCCTTCCATGCTTTTTATAAGAGAGAAAGAAAGCCTAGCAAGGTCCAGACCAACAGTGGGTTCTACCTAAGACAAAGGCCTCATGCCCTGTCATTTGATAAGGTCTTACTCTGTCTTCTATCCCTGCTATGGAAAGGGGGAAAACAAAACAAAATAAAACAAGAGAGTAGCCTGTGGGTGGCAGCAATGACACTTTACACCTGGATACCTCCTGTTTTCTCCTTACTCAACTTATGAATCAGAGTCCGTGTGTCTGGGTGTACATAATTCAACTCTTCAATTGAACATTGGATTTTATGAAAAATAAAACTGGAGGATATGTCAATCCCTGTGGAAGTAAATGTGGTCAACAGAGCGGCCATTGGTCGTTCGCCTTTCTAGTGTCTATGATTCTGTGAAGTTAGGAACCATGTTTTCCTCATCTCTAGACCTGATGTTAATATACAATCAAGTATAAGTCAGGCACTTAAAAACAGTTATGGAATTAATGAATATGGGAAACACTGTATTTTTTTCTTTCATTAAATCAGGTCCTGATTATGTATCAATTGGCCTCTGCAGGACATGCATACCATGCCTGGATTCTAGCACTGTGCTGTTAAATAAGCATTGGTTCAGAACTGACCGTGTCATCCATTATGTAATTTTATCTCTTAAATTGAAATGACTGCAATGTGCTACCATATCACAGCCCCAAAGATCTGCATCATATCTCATGAATGCCATGATTTCACAAGACAACAGGTCCTTCATGTCAGCAGCCAGAGCCCAGTCATGGATAAAGCCAAGCCATCTGAACAGAAAAAAGGTTAAGTCCCCAAGAGACAGTTGTTTAACTTTACCAGTGACTACACATTACTCTGCATTGCTCAGGGTTATTGGAAAGAGAATGGGAGGACTGGCAAGAGACTGCATTGTTGGCATTGTATATAGTAATCCCATTCATAAATGATCAACAGATGGACTTCTCCTGGCCACTCAACAAGTCTTCTGTGCGGTTAGAGAACACATGAATTGCATGATGCATTCTTAAGCTAAATGGGAACAAATGCCTGATTATAAATGAGCATATGATTGCTTCTAGCAAATAACATGGATAATCATGTTTATCCAATAGACATTTGACATTGAATGCTATTTATAATTTGCTTTACTCAGAATCCATTTGGTATAAAAAGGACATTATACATTGTGGCTATGTCCGTGGGCCAGTTCAAAAATAGGGTATTGATTTATGTGGCACAAACACTTACTGCTCATGTGGCATTTATGGAACAAAATGTAGTATAACAACAGTACTAAAATTAATACTGTGTCGCATAAGCTCACTGAAAAGCAGGTGGTGACCCTAGACAGAGGTGATGGCGGTCTCATTCTCTGATGCCATTCAGTTAGGACATCAGTAGGGCCAGAAACAATGAGAAGGTGAAAGAGATTCTAGAAATTTAGAGGCATGGCTGCTGGGACTGGTTCATATTCTCCTCATTTCTTCAGGTTCCACTTATCCAACTCTTATGACCACCTCTAACACTGATTTGATTATTTCCGCAGCCCCAGAATATTCCTGTGTTTGCTGGAGAGAGAACCACACCACCGGTTCACAGTGATTAGAAGCCATGAAGTCCCAATGGCAATGAATATCCTCTAGCAGGCACTTGAATGGAGACCCCCCTGACTGCTCCTACCATAGTGACCACTGTCACTGACACCACACTGTCACTGTAGAGGCCACTGTTATGAAGCACAGCAAACGGATCACAGAGGCTGTAGCATTTCCCACCACAGCCTTTAGACACTGCATCTTTCTGCTACTATTCGTCATGACTTCTCAGGAACATTCCATCTTGTTCCAATAATATAAGAAGTAAGCAGTCTTTTTAGGTATTAGCATAAGGACAAGAAATGAACAGTTTGCCTTAAGACGAATTCCTGTTCCTATAATGTGAGATTGGACCCCAGGCTAAAGGACCCGTTGTGGTTTTGGTCTCTCTTTTACTCTAATGCACTGATCTGTTGACAAGAAAGATTAGTTCCGTTTCTCCTCCTTCACCATGCATTGCTAGAACTCTTTACGGGGCACTGTAAGAGAAAAGAGGGTGGTGATAGCGAGAAGCTGAGACTGGTAAACATATGCTTCTAACCTCTTCCTCACTCAGCCTCTTCAAGTTATGTTCTCCTAGTGCAGAGTCCATGGTATCAACAGAAACTGGCAGGCATATGGAAGGAAATGCAGAGAACTTTTTAAGAGAATGAATATTTTGGATAACACACAGTCTCAAGAAAGAAAGGAAGCTCCCCCATAGAAAAATGACACGGCAAAAAACTCATTTGCCAGTGAAGACTCATATGCACAACATTTGTACAAACTGATGTATTAAACCCAACAAACAACCTCAAAGAAATAGTTGCTGTTAGGAAGGAGTTGGTCATTTCATTACAAACACAATATAGCAATACGAAAGTCAGCTAAAATAACCTATAAAATATATATGACAGACTACAAGTTGGCCCAGAAAAAAAATCTGATATGAAATAGAAAATAGCAAGACATTCGAGATAGGAAGTATATTTTTATTTAATAGCTTTTTGATATGAAAAGGTATATCAATACAAAATTTTAAAACAAAACATTATTTAAAATATAAAAATCTCATTTGAGCTTACTGCCTAGAGATAACTTGCTGCTGCTAACATTTTCAATTTCCTTACATTCTCTCTCCCTTGGAAACCTCATCACATTGTATTAGATAATCCAATCTCTCAATATAAAAATGACTGTGTTGTATTTCATCCCCCTTCTTCAAATCTCCCATCTGCCACAAACTTCCTCACTCTCAGCTGATGATTTAACTTTCAATTTCATTTCCAGAGGAGAAACTATTAAGAGCTTTCCCCTTAAATACTTCTGAGGGACTCTGATCCTTCAATTTTATCTTTTGAAAGATGTGTTCCAAGTATCCCCAAAGACACAAACATCTCTCCACACCCACAGGATTGCTTTGACTCTACATCACAGAAAACAAAACAAAAACTTCCTTTGGTGTAACATCCTTTCATTCTCTGTATCCCTTCATAGAATTATTTTCAAGGTTTTCAAAAAAAATCCTAACTCTGTCTTCACATTCCATTTCCTTTCTAACCGTTTCTCTATAGTCAGGGCTCCTTCAAAGCTCTTCTTATCCATTGAAGAGTAACATTCTTGTTGCTTCTCTGATACTCAGCAGGGATACAGTAAATTCTGTGTGTACCACTAGACAGTATGTAGGATTGCATGACATTATTCTTATAAAGACAAATATAATCTAGGCAGATCACTATGTAATAAATAGGTTTTTTATTTTAAACTGTATCAAACTGAAAATATTTCAAGAGTTCCTAAAGGCATCATAGGCATAAACACTGTCCTCCTGGACCATAATGGATGAGCCTTCTCCGACTGAGTTTCAGGCCTCCCTACTGAATGAAAATGAGGACATGACTCTTCCTAGATGAAGTCGAGGAGAAGGTTTTATCACAGATGTGAGGGAAAGTACAGCCAGGGGCATCTGGAAGGGTCTAGGCTGAACTGGACCATGAGAGGAGAGATGAGGGGGCAAAGAGAGGAGGAGAGAGAAGAGAGAGGAAGCCAAGAGGACCAAGGGCAAGAAGAGAACACATAGAAACCAACTAAGAGAATCAAGTGTAGAGCCAAGCAAGTACTTAGCCAAAAACATCTGCGTTATACAGGAATAAGAAACTGGGGGAAGGAAAACTAGGCTCAGACCCTGGGTTTGAGTGGTTTTGGATAGGGAACGGCATGAGAAGTCCTGGGAAGAACCACAGGTACTGAGTAATACTGAGGTGCTGTGAGGAATCACAGATACTGAGTGATGCTGAGAGATCTGGGAGGAATCACTCACAGGTACTGAGTGATGCTGGGAGAACTGGGAAGAACCACAAGTACTGAGTGATGCTGGGAGATCTGGGAAGAGTTACAGGAACTGAGTGATGCTGGGAGATCTGGAAAGAGTCACAGGTACTAAGTGATGCTGGGAGATCTGGGAGGAATCACAGGTACTGTGTGATGCTGTGAGAGCTGGGAGGAGCCACAGGTACTGAGTGATGCTGTGAGAGCTGGGAGGAATCACAGGTACTGAATGATGCTGAGAGATCTGGGAGGAATCACAGAAACTGAATGATGCTGGGAGATCTGGGAGGAATCACAGGTACTGAGTGATGATGTGAGAGCTAGGAGGAGCCCCTGGCACTGAGTGATGCTGGGGGAGCTGGCCAGTATCTACTTTGATATGTTCATCAACAACTCAGTCATTTTTCATTGGTTTCTTCACCAATCACCTACCTTCCAGTCACAGCAGTTGTGACTCCACAGATGTGATTATCCCCTTCTTGAGGTCTCTCAAGACTCTTTAATGATACTCTGCCATTGGCTCTCTTTCCCATAAGCACACATTGCTATTTTTCAGTTCATTTGGAAGCAGGTGCTTTCCCTGCTTACCTTATAAATCCTGGAGTACTCTAAGTCTGGGTCCAGGACACTTTTCAGTTCTTCCACCAGCCACAAGTTATCAATCTGTGTTATCATGTTTTTAAGAATTTATACATGTTACATTTATACTAATTCTATCTCCTACTTTTCTTGTTAATTTTAGGTTCATAAAACTTAACTGCACATATACTATCTCAATGACTTACCTGGATCTCTAATTTAGAATGTTTAAAGTAGAACTCCAACCTATCCTCCATTCTTGTTTCTCCTTGGAATTCTATATTAAAATGTCACTGCAATTCACTCAGTTTTAACAGGTAAATTCTTAAAACCATCCGGACTGTTGTCTTTTTTCTTATGACCACTTATATAAATCATAAGAAATATCTTCAGCAAACACTTCAAAATATAGGCAGAATCCTCCCACTGGTGGGATAGATCTGAAAAGTTGTATAGGCCATAGAGTGAAAAGAAAATGGTGATATGACAAAAGGATAGTGAGAGTAAGAAAAACAAGGGAGGAAGACTCTTCACTAATCCTCAGATAGGTTGTGATAATTACCTACATACATTGCATTTAGAAGTTGAGCTATACAAATAAGACTGATTTAGAAAGTAGATGTAAGATAACAATTAACCAGATAACCAGTTGTGGTGTAGATTTTAGAGTCTGGTTTGATATGTGTAAGACAGAGATATGAAATAAAGAATATAAAAGATAAGAAGATCAGAGTGATGTCAATGTCAGAGGGCATGGTTATATGCCTACAATGATGAACAGTAGTTAAAGTGAGACAATGATACCATAAAACACTCAGAACAAAGTCCCAGGCACCACTGGAATCCAAGGGATGAGAGTGCTTAATGAGTAGGTGATTAGCAGAAGTTTCCCTGTTCTGACACGTTAAGGTCATAGCTAACAAGCCTGGCACTTCAACAGTGGCCATAAAAACTTAAAAGGAGAGTTAAAGACATGAAGGATATTTCAATGGAAGGCGTCCTTCAGAGACATCTGTAGTAGAAGGAGAGAAGGATCCTAGCTACTAGAGGGGAAATTGAGTGGTTATAAAATGCAAAGTTGATGAAATACAAAGTGCAGAAAAGCTGTCGGGAGAGAAACAAGACCCATGAAGAAAAAGCAAGGAGATGATGCAAAGAGTGAACTGCCGGGATCTTAGTGTGAAGAAATGGTCATTGATGAAGGCTGGTAGGTTTTGTTTTATTTCAACTTAGAATTCAGTTCTCCCTTTCTTCACCTGAAATTGATGCACACTCTCTGGCATACCTTTATAGCACAGATACCAGACATTCATGTGCCCTGGAAGAAAGTGGGTATATCAACATTATTCCATTCTCTTTAAACATGTTGTGTGCCCCTTTACAGCACATTTTCAGGAGTCACCGTGTCCCCAAATCAGACACCAACTAATACTTTATAGCTTGTGACTTGTGGTCAATCATTTTGTAGCAAATAATATTGGGAAAAAGTCATAAATCATTGCTGTTGGCAATGAATGAGCTGAACTCTCAGTTCAAATTGAATTACTAAACTGAACAATGTGGAAAATGCAAAGTTCCATTTAGCACACAATAAACTCACATTTTTACCTCTTAGCATGGGAGGATACAATTTAGGATGCTAAAATATGGTATGCAATTTATGTTTTGGTTTATAGGAGTACCAGGTAAAACTGTGTCCTGGTGATGAATATTTTTGAGACCACTCTATTGAACATTGCATCATAGTGCAAAGGGAACCAAACTATTGGTAAAATTATTTAATTAACACAAAGATTCCCCCTTTCTTTTCCATTAACTGTGTTGCTAGGCTGTTATCAATTACTCTGCAGGCCAAGGCAATTTCAACTTAAATTGCACACAGCGGCAAGAAGAAGAAGAGTCATGGGAATGACGTGGCCCGAGCAACTGAGTTGCAGCCAACAATGAATTAAATTGTCTACTGAGTTACACAAGATGTCTGCAGTTGCCTGATAACTACACAGTGTTTATTGTATTCCATCCTATACCTTGGAGGAAAAAATATTTATTTATATCACATCACTTCCGTGCTATGGGGTTTTCTTTATGTTGCTATGGAAACCTGCCATTTCTTTTCACTACATCATACACACTCACACACGAGCAAAAATGGAATACACATGAATAAACACCTCATTCCAAAGCCTACATACAAAATAAGTATTTGGTGTCTCAGTCCAGTGGGGAAGAACTATATTAAATTCTGTCTTTGTAAATCATTGTTTTTTCCAGAAATTATCCACTTTTCCCTTCCCCCAGAGGCTTGTGGTCCTAGAGGATGGGGATATTTCCCCAGACACTCAGCATTTGTTATAGTTAGATGCTATTCCTCATTCTGCCCTTTTTGTCTACATGTTTTCAATGGCAAGAAACACATTGTTTTTGTTTGTTTTCTTGAAGCCACTGGCCCAGATCTCTACTACAAATTTTGTGACAGACAATTAATTGTTAGACTCATGTTTTCAATTACTTCATTTTCAAAACAGGTGATATGTGAAATGTTTTTTTCTACAGCATCAATATAACATATTGGTATGTGTCAGAAGACTCCTTATATAACAACTAGACAGGGTTATTTTTGAGAGAGAAGCCTTATTTGATTAAAAGATACATTCCACTTTGAGCTGAAAGATTAAAATACAGTAAAAAATTCAAAGAGATTTATCAAAGATAATTATGTAATCCCTCTAACTTAACCATCTCTTAGCTAATACTAGTTACTATACTTCTGGAATCTTCCTTTTAGTTTTTTCTTGTTGCCCTGACTTATTTCTCAATATTTTAGTCCTTCAAATATAAAAAGCCTATGTATGTTATGTGTATCATGACACTCTGCTAAAAGTGTTCTTCAGCTGTGGGGGTTTCTGGTGCGGTCTTTGGCTTTCTTTATGTATGTATTCTTACCATCTGTAAATAAGGGTACAAGGTCTTCATTCATGTCTATTTGTATTCATTTTCTCCCCTTTCTTGTATTATTGTACTAGCTATGATTTTTGCTTTTTTGCTTTTTTTATTGATTTTTACTGAGCTCTACATTTTTCTCTGCTCCCCTACCCCCTTTAACCCTCCCCCAAGGTCCCTATGCTCCCAATTTACTCAGGAGATCTTGTCCTTTTCTACTTTCTACTTCCCATGTAGATTAGATCTATGTAAGTCTCTCTTAGCTATGATTTTTTGAATAGGAAATAGTGAGTGGAATCTTTGTCTTCTTCCTGAATTTAGTGAAACACTTCAGATCTTTTAATGTTAGTAGGATGTATGCGGAAGAATTGTAAATTGTCTTCATTGTGTTGGAATGTTTCTTGTATCCTTAGCCTATGTAGGGTTATCATGAAAAAATATTAAATTTTGTCAAATATCTTTTCTGCATATAATGAGATGACCATGTAGTTTTTGTTTATTATTTGGTGGATTACACTTATTGATTTTTTGAACACAGCACCATCCAATGATGAAGAGTTAGAAAATGGTGACTTTATCATAGTAGATGATCTGTTTTGATGTACTCTTTAATTAAATTAGCAAGTTTTTAATTAATAACTTGTGTCTATGTTCCCCTGGGAGATTGGTTTATAGTATTCTTTCCCCCCTATATCTTTAGCTGGCTTATATTTCAATGTTTGTATGAGGTAACCCTAACCCAGAAAGACAAATACTCCATTTTAGATTTGAATTTCAAATTGGATCCAGGAAACTAGAAATGGGGCCATTGGGGGATAGTAGCACAGTGTGAACAGGAAGGAAAATGGGAGGAGAAAACTTCAAGTCATGAGTGGAATGGGATGGCAGGGCAAAGGAAAATGGGCATAAATAATACAAACAATGTTCAAAAAAGGCACATGGAAATACAATATTTAGAATTTTCCATATGTAGATATACAGGTAGAGATGTATGTGAAGTGTGTATGTGTGAGTATAAACGGAAGTATCCTATACTACAGGATCATGCCTCTTTCAGTTGTCATAGGTTATCAAACAAAAACCACAGCATGAGTATGGCAAACCTTCCTTCCAGTTCTTCCTCAGTCATTCATCTACTGTAGATCTGAGACAATGTCTCACTGGCCCTGCAATTCATGTATCAGTTGGCTGGCTATCCAGTGAGCTTCAGGGTTCGGTCTGACTCTGCCTCATCAGAGCTGGGATTAAAAATTTGCAACAGACCCCTAAATCATAGTCAGCACCCAGACACTGTGACAGAAGTACCAAACAGGCCTTGGGACCCAACACGCAGGCAGCAACACCTGCCAAAATGAGAACAGATATCCAATCCTTCAAAGTCCATCGTTCTTGAAGAGTTCCTATATGTGCTAACCTTGCTTTTGGGTTTATTTCGTTCTACAGTTCAGGATAACTGTACTCAGTAACTGAAAAATGTCAACCCAGGATGGGGCTTCTGTGTTTAAAAGCTTACCTTAAGAAAGGCTTAGGACTGCACCCAGCATCATCATCAACCAGTTAATAAAGACTTCCTATTGGTTTGAACCATGTCTGAGTGGTCTTCACTGGTGGATATTTACAACAGAATTGCACCATCATGCCTGGCCTTTAAAGTGGGTTCCAGGGATCACAACTCTAGTCCTCAAGCTTATATGACAGTCACTTTATTGACTGAGTCTTCTCAATGTTACCGTTCTTATGCACTCCATCTCTTTCTCTAAGGCTGTAGCCTCACTAAGAGGTCCATGCCTGACTTTAAGGTGGAAAACATGGGCAAAGGGGATGTTACTCCAATCTGCTGCATTTATCAAAGTCCCATTCTGAGCATTAACTCTCAGGATGATGCTTTCCTCTGCCTTATTTTTCAGAATTGGATAGTGGAGACATTCATAGCTCTATGGACTCTAGAATGCATAGACTCTCACAAATGGTCATTGCTTTTATATTACAGGAATAATGTTATCTTAAACAAAATCATTATTCCATAACTGGAAAGCAAATGACCATGTTTATCAAATAATGTAGTGTATGAAATGTCTCCTCACTGGTTCCACCAACCAGATCCATGATGTTACCAACAGAAACTGTAAGCATTCTTTATGTGGACAAGAAGAGAAATATCTGAAAATGTGATTAGTCTTTAAACTTTGAGATGAAAAGAAAATCCTGGATTATTTAGGGGGGACCTAAAAATCCATGTAATAAGGACTGCTCTTTCCCTCCTCTCCTCTCCTTTCCTCTTCCCACACTCTCTGTCTTTCTCTTTCTGTCTCTAACATACAAACACACACACACACAAACACACACACACACACACACACCAAGAAAACAAGACTTAGCCAAAAGAAATTAGATGACAGTGGCCTTAAAGATCAGATGACAATCAACCAAGGTACTTCCAGCTAGAAGAGATAAGAAATTGCTTTCAACATTCTATGCAAGGAGTGTATATCCCTTCCAACAAAGATTTCAGCCTATTCATAATAATACTTATAAGGTTTATAGATTACTAAATCCAGAATTATAAAACTAATTTCTGTTGTCTTAAAACAGTATTTTGTGAAAAAAATTATAGTAGTCAAATAACATAATACTGAGAGATAATTGCTTTACTTTAGCCACATGCCTTTTCCACTTTTCAAAGTCTACTAGTGTGTAAATATATGTGCATGTGTGTATATGTGAAGTTTTAATATCATAGGTTCTAGAATATTGCTGTAGTCATTTTGTTAAGCAAAAAAATTTTATTTTTATTTCACTAAATAATATATTAACAGGGTACTCTCACCAATTTGGGATGATCTTCATATAATCCACAGACAAATATCTACTCAGTCAAAATTGCCTGTGGGTTTATAAAGTAAAGTTGGCTATGTTGAATACGTTGCTGATACTTTTTGCTAGCTTTTGACTTAACACCTTTTTTAAAAAAAAGACATTCAATTATGACATTAAAATTAAGAAATGGAATTTTAAGTAAAATTGAAATATAGTCATGCTAAGTCTAGAATGTATAACTGGCCAAATATTTAAAGAATCAATTAAGAAAATGAGAAAAGGATCCTGATTTCCCATTTTTTCTGCAGAAGACAAGTTAAAATACTTACATTGTATCTAATCTGCCATAGAAAATAAATGAGGGTGCTAGAATATTAGTTGTCACTTCAAAATTAATGATTTCTTTCTTGCAAGGCTTGATATGACCCAGACTATTTTGAAGCTATGATCTGTCTTTCAACAAAGCTGGTTGACTGGGGGGACCACCTGTAGCCTGTCCCCACCTTTAGCCCACTCTTGGTGACTCCTAGCAAAATAACACAACTTCTAAGGGAAATGAGACAGTACTAATTTAGACTGTCTGAAAAAATTCTCTCATCCTTAAATTACTCATTCACAGGAGATGAAAGCTCCAAGATCAATTCCAAACACTGCTCTGTCTTTGAGGCCTGAAGTCTGTTCCCAAGGTACTACAAGAAAACAATCTTCAGACTGCCAAACAGAAATGACTAGAAAGATCTGGAAACCAGACAAATTGAATGCTTCAGAGTTATTTACCCGAAATTCTCATTCAGATGCTCCCAGGAAGACAAATGGTTGTTACTGAATTCATGTCTAAAATAGGCATTCAGACGTAGCCTTTAAGGCAGTGTACTCTATTCTCTGTGCTTTGCGATGGTTTTGTATCTAGTATACCCACCTTAACACTGTTTTTCTTTCTCCCAACACATAAACCCAGAAATTTTCTTTTACCCTCAAATTTCAGACTTTTTGAATCTGCCAGTGTTTGAATGTGAAATGTCCCGCGGACACTTGTGTATTTGAACATTTGGTCCACAACTGGTGGTACCACCATTCCCTAGTATATAGGAGCATAAATTCAAGCATGACAAGATCTCAGAAGCAGGAACTGGAGCAGAAGCTGTGGAAAGTGCTGCCTACTGGCTAGCTCATCATGATTTGTTCAATTTTATATTATACAGAGCTCAGAACCACCTGCCCAGGGATGGTACCACCAACAATGGGCTGGGCTTTCTCACACCAGTCATTAATTTAAAAAAAACAAATAAATGTACCAGGCTTACCTACAGGTCAATCAGGTGGGAATATTTTTTCAATCTAGGTTTCTCTTCCCAAATGAATTTGTGTCAAGGTGATATAAAATTAACAAGCATATATGCACACTAAACCACTATTAGAATTAGTTAATAAAAACATTGCCCAAAACTCATAACACCTCTGCCTAAAATTACTAGTGACATTAGACTCTAGGCCAAAATCCTTCATATTCTTCATTTTATCTGTATTCAGTTAACATCTCTACAGCTTCTATGAATGCATCTACTTTGTCCCACTGTTCTTCCATGCACATAGAGTTTTGTACCACAACAATATTAAAAAAAATCTATGAAGTTAGTCATCTTTCTATTACTGTAATAATTTAACTGAGACATGGATTTAAAAGTAAGAAATGGATTTTGTTTGTTTTGTTTTTGTTTTTTTTTGGCTTATGACTTCAGAAATCTTAGTCCATAAGTCTTCACTCCATTGTCTATGTGGCTATGGTCAAGCAAACATATCATGTTGAGGAGCAGGTGGTGGAGAAAGCTGTTCAGCTCATGGTATCCAGAAAGCACAGAAAAAGAGAAGGACTGTGTGTAAGCAGAGACTGCTTGTTCATTTCCCAGCTGCCCAGATCCAAAATAATCAACGGAAACTATGTTAATTACAATGCTGTTTGGTCCACAACTTATACAATTTCTAGCTAACTCTTACATCTTAAATTAGCCCATAATTCTTTCTGTTAGCCACGTATCTTGGTACCTTTCATCAGTGAGGCATTCTCATCTTGCTTCCTCTGCCTCTAGGTTACAAGTGCAAACTGAACCTTTCCTCTTCCCAGAATTCTCCCATTCTAGTCGTCCTGTCTATACTTCCTGCCCACCTAATAGTCAATCAGTATTTTATTAAGTCAATACAAGTGACAAATCTTTACAAGGTCCCACAGTAACTGGGAGTACAAATGTTACCAAGTTACTGTCAAGAGTACACCCTCAATGATTTCATTCCTCCTATTAGGTCTTACTGCCTAAAAGACCTACTTCAATACTAGTGGTACCACAAGACACCAAGCCTTTACTACATGGATAATTGGGAGATCTCCAAAATACAAGAAATAATTTCTACTTTTATCTTTCCCTGTCTGATTGTTTGCCTTTGTTTTTCTTCTTTTTTCTTTCTTTTTCTTTGATGACATATATTCATAAAATATTTTTGACTACCTTCCCTTATACACAATTGAATTAATTACCCCTTATGTTATATCTTCACATAATCCTATAAATAACGCTACAAATGTTCACTCAAAAATGTGAGCCTGTAGACCTAATTTTATCTAACGTTGTAAGAAAAGCTTTAATCCTTTGAATATAAGAATACCATATACACTCATGTTGAAGACTGGAGAAAATGGTTTTGACTCTATGTTCAAATGCCAATATTTTAGATGTATTTACTTAAACATAATAAATACTTTTTATGATTGATTTAATTATTCTTAACTTGTGTATATGTCTGCATGTGGGTATAAGCAGACCATGTGCCATCAAAGGTCAGAGGTGTCAGATCTTCTGATGTTGGAGTTACAGGTAGTTTTCAGTTGGCTGGTGTAGTTACTGGGAACTGAACTTAGGTCCTTTGGAAGAACAGCAAACACTCTTAACTGTTAGTCCATTTCTCCAGGCCCCGTCACACAGCTTTCTTGCACAGTTCTAGAAAGAGGAAAATTTCACACCTAGTCCTTGGGCTGGTACTCAGGTCCAGGCAAGACTATGCTGTTTTCTGCAAGTTCCTGACTGATGATTTGTCTTCGGCGCCTCCATCTTCATCATCTGTGACCTGATGCTCTTCTCTGACATCTATTGCAGTCTTGCTGGTTAAACATCTTCTCCACAGAAGCACTTTCTTCTTTCTTCTGGTAGGATTCCTACGATGCGTTTTGGCTCTACCTGATAATCTGCTGTAATTCTCCCATCAGACTCTTCAAGTGAATCACACATGCGAAATCCATTTTTCTTACCATAAAGGAACATTTGCAAGTTTCTGAGAGTCAGAATTTTGCTAGTAACTCTAAGACTGATGTCGGTTTTGTGTTTTACTTCATTTTCTGAGAAGTAGTAGCTGTCAGCTAACTTGGGTGGAAATTACATCTGAGCTTTAAGAAGCAACATAGTCTTCCAGGATCTATATGTACATGCTTTTGGTCCATTATTTAATTCTACTTCTGTCTTCCCAAACATGGCACAGGATTGGAATCTGAATGGTTATTGAATGTCTGTGGGCACAGTGTACCCAGCAGTTAGGAAAACTGGTTTACCAAGTGTGGAAATTTTGTGGTGAGTTATCTTCCCTGACATTCCATGTGCCCCTGGCAGTCTTACTAATCCAGTCCCAAGGTTTAGTCCCAGACAGGGAAACCATAAACAGTAAATAATCTTTAAAATGCAAGTCAAACCCAAAGCCTCACTTTTATATTCCCAGGTTAGGACAGATTCCATGTTAAAATAAAGTTAGGGTTCCAGCAACCACATGAGAGTGCTATTCAGTATGTGTTTCTTCTATCAGCTGAGACTTTGTTTTATCTCAGTTTAGTTTCATGCAGTAAAAATGTGTCAGTTATCTCCTCCTCCAGTCTCCTTCTCTTTAGCTTTCATCTGGACCTGATTCCAGAGCGACTCTAACTAGGATCATGATGTCAGAACTCTGCTTCCCATCTATTTCCTCCATGTGAATGAAGGAACACCCACAGTAGTTTTCTCCAGTGTTGTTAATGATTCAGCTAGAGTCCCCAGCTTAACATTAGGAATACAGAAGGCTCTTGAATAAGGACCTTGAATTGTCTGCTTGACTCTCTCAGTCACTCTCCCTATGATCTGTGGACCAGTGATGGGAATCCGCGCCATTTTCCCGGTTGCTGTATACTGTCTACCTTAGCTCATGCTCATTTAGCCTGGGATTCCCCAAGCCAGTGCTTCTACCTACAAACATCATACATGTGCTTCAAGCCTCAAGTCAAGCACTGTGTATTACTAAAAGTATTTTTGTTTCATTTTTTAAATTGATTTCATTCGGCACCATCATTATTACTATGTTT
>LOJH01025830.1:0-11817 GCA_001685095.1 Ellobius talpinus
TATATATATATATACATATATATAGTGTGTGTGTATAAACAATCATTTCTGTCAATATCCCCACCCATTTGATTCAGCCTAAGAAACTGTCAAGAGCAATAGAAATGTTCTGTATATTGGTGGGTGTGTGTTAGATGAACATATGTACTTTTCAGCATTGATTGGACAGTGGTCTTGGTGTCTGTACAATGTACAATATACAAACTATACCTTAAAACAAATTATGAGAGCAATAATATAGAACACGGAAATAGCAAAATCAATTCAGTAGATTTTAAGGAAAAAAAAAATCATAATCCCTGGCATGCCTTCACAATGATTAGTATGATGTTAGGAACGAGTAAGCAGAACTCTTCAAACACACTGGGTGTCAACAATTGAGAGGCCTGGCTTAAAATGATTCCTAAAGTAAATTGGTTTGAAGAGGCACCAGAATTGTTACGGTGAAAAACTTTGAATTAGTCGTGACTGTTCTGGCTTTAATTCAAGGAGAGACGAGAACAAAAGGGCCAAAGAGTACAATCAGAGGGAGTGAAGAAATCTGCAAACCATGTGGATGGAGAGCAACGGAATCAAATCCCTTAAATAAAAATTTATTTACAATAAAAAAATCATAATCTTAGCATTCAGGATGCTGATGCAGAACGATCCCAAGTTCAAAGCCAATATGCTATGTATGAGTTCAAGACTATAACTCAATTTTTTAAAGTTTTATATTAGACATTTAAGACGTGTTATTAGCAATATTGAAGGCAGATTCAGCATTTATAGCATGAGAGGAGTGTGCCACTTCAACTGGCTACACTACCGTGGTGGTCTGGATTTAGAATGTGAAAACTTACTGATTGCGCTGGAAACCTGATTCAGTTTATCCTGGGACCTGCTGATTAGGACAATCTTCATTCCACGCTTTGCTAACTGAAAACAATAAAAGAGACCTGAATCACATCTGTGAAGTTTATTCTAAAACAGAAATTAGATATATTCCCATTTAGGAAAACCTGACCAGGTGGTAAGTCAAACTAAAAAAGTATCAAGAGCTGGCAATCCAAACTGAACACCGATATTCCAGAACCCTAGGTTTCTAACCAAGCACTGGAATCTCAAACCATTTTGGAAGAATGATGATTTGTACTTTCTTTTTTAGGCCTAAATACATGGTGTGGGCTTTTTTTCACATTGTTAGATGTCTACAACTTCTGTAATTTCAAATTTAGGATTTGAAAAGCTGTCATAGGCTAGATACATAAAACAAGTATCAGTGGGCCAACAAAGAAAGCTACAGTCAAAATGTCATCAGCTCCTATAAATACAATCAACCTTAAAATATGTATTTGGGACTGGATGGTTAATCTTCACTCTCAACTGCATTTGAAATCCCCATGGAAGCATATTTGGGGGTGTGTCTATGGGAATAACTCTGGAAAAGTTTAACTAAGGAGAGATACCCACAGGAACCATGGGCAGTTCCATCCCTTGGGCTGGGGTCCTAGGACCACTGCTAAAAAACTGAGCACAAGTATTGCTACTTCTTGACTAAAGATATAATAGATAATAGAGGTGTAAGATAATCCGCAGCCTTGAGGTCTTCTGGTCATGACTTCTCTGCCTTGAACTGGAAACCAAACTAAGCTTTCCTTAGGTTTTCTTTGCTCAGGTATTTGTCACAGGAATACGTAACACAGACATTAAGAATAAAGGGCAATCAAGATAAAGTACATTAACTATTGCTAATGAATACATTAACAATTTATTGAAGAGAACTGTCTATATACATATGTACTTAATACTATGTAATGTTGCACAGAGTGACAAACATTTACAGTGATGTACTCCTGCCCCAGAGACAAATAAATACAAAGGTAGAGAAAGAACACCAGAAGGCATAAAACTTTGTACTGAACTACCAGACAGTTGGGTAATATGAAACAGAAGTGATTCAGTACACTAATTCCCAGTTATAAATCCAAAGTCAGCTTTTATTAAGTAACAAGTAATATTGCAAATGAGGCTGCAGAAGATCATTTTTTATAAAAATAACAAGGCCTGGTAATTCACTAAATTAATCTGCTATAAAACCACTAAAGAATCCATTAGTCCACAGTGATACTTTAAGAAAAAAGAGAAACACATTAACAAAGGAGGTGGAGCAAGGAAAAGCTCTTATTTATAGAAAACACCAACCGAACATAGGGGGTCATAGCTGTAATCCTACAGGGAGGAGGAATGCCCTGAGCTTGAGGTCAGCCTGAGCTACATAATAAGTTTTAGACTAGGTTAGGCTACAGAGAAAGAGATATGTTAGAAAAGCACTATTTAAGCTTTACAGTAAACTAATTTAGGCAAAATCAATGGGTGTGAAAAACACTGAACTAAAAATTAGCTAGAAAATAGGGTATATAGTCCCAAAGTATGCCATATATTCCCTATTACTTTTATAATGAAGAATTGTGACAAACAACACCGTAATGAATTGTCTGCCTTAACACCATCAATATGGAGTACATCAGTTTGTTGAGCCTCTTGATAGGATGAGGTCAGAAGGATTAATATCACTTTTATTACCATTTTTGCTAAATATGTTTACCCTGAATCTAATAATAAGGAGACAAATTCAATTTTGTCTGCCAAACAACGGCCTTGCATTTTTCAAAGTGTCACTTTATAAGGAGTTGAGCCTATACCTCAGTAGTAGAGCCACTCCCTAGCACAAAGACTGCGGCCAGCAAGATGGCCCAGTGAGGAAAAGCACCTTTACAAACAAGCCTGCTGACTTGAGTTTGATCTCCAGGACCCATATGTTAGAAGAAAAGAAATGACTATCCACAAAAGTTGTCCTCTGACTTCCACAAGTATGCTGTGATGTGCATGCATCTATAAACCTACATACACAATAAATAAATGTGGGCTAGAAAGCTAGCTCAGCAGTTAAGAGTATACTGCTCTTGCAGAGGACCCAAAGTCAGTTCCCAGCATCCACGTTAGGCTTCTCACAACTGCCTGTAAGTCTAACTCCAGAAGATTCAATGTCCTCTTCTGCTGTCCTGTGTGGTATAAACACAGACACACGCACATGCTCACACAAATAAAAATAAAATAAAGTCTTTAAAAATATGTACCCAGGAGGCAGAGGATCTCTATGAGTTTGAAGCTAGCCTGGTCCACATAGAGAGTTCCAGGCTAGCCAGGGATACATAGTGAGATCCTGTCTAATAAATAAAACAAAATGAATGTAATAAAATTTTCATCAAAACTACTATTTAAGAGATTATTTTTTCCTTATTTTTAAAACAGACTCTGAAAAGCACCTACCTCTTCTGCATATGATTTTCCAATTCCATCAGTGCCACCTGTAACAACTGAAAAAAGAGAAAAGGAATAGTTTAGCTTAAGAACTACAACAAGGAAGTGTTCCAGCTAGAAAACACCAGCATGCCCAAGAACACTAGTACAATATTTGATGGGAATAAGCAATATCCAGGGCTGGGCGTGAAGCTTAGTGGTAAAGCACAGGACTTCCCATGCACAAGGCCCTAGGTTCAATTCCTGTTGCAGAATATTTGATTGCACTGTGACACTCTAAAACTGTTAAAGTTAACCTTGAATCCAAGCTGATCATAAAGAATTTGGAGGACCCACGATATGATACAATAGAGAGACATAGGAAAGGGGAGCAAGTGGCTTAGAAAGATTTACTTGGGGCGGTGGTGGTGCACACCTTTAATCCCAGCACTTGAGGCAAAGGCAGGTGGATCTCTGTGAGGTCGAGGCTAGCCTGGGTCTACAAGAGCTAGTTCCAGGACAGCTAAGACTGTCCACACAGAGAAACCCTGTCTCATAAAACAAAACAAAAACAAAAACACAGAAACAAAGCAAAACAAAAAGAATATACACTTGTCTTTTCAACCTGGGAAGGGGTATCAGTTGGTCGTTCCTCTGCCACTTTCTTGATCTATCAGGTTTTTACCCCAATATCTGACTCCCAAGTTTTTATTAATAATAAAACTTAAACACTTCAAATGACTAGTGAAATAAATAAATATATAAGTAAGCAATACCAGTATTCAAATTTAGAATTAACTGCTCATCACATCTCAAATTGAAAAGACCGAGACCAAAATATCAAGTGCCGGTGAAATATAAAGAAACTGAGTCTCCCACTTTCCAGGAGTACCAGACGGGCACAATCCTTTTGGAAAAACTATTCGTCAATAAGCTCAGTACTAAAGATATGTTTGCCTTCTGTGGTAGCAATCCTCAAAAGAGTGGCTGGTGCTCATGGTAGCTTTACTAGTGTTTGTGCTATCTGGTAGTAAAATATAAACATTAATCTACAGAAGAATGAGCAAGTGAACTGGCACATAGACAACGCATGACTGACAGCAGCAAAATGAAGTGTGACACATACAACACATGAGTGTGTACACTAAGCGGAGAACATGGAAGATACTCTTTTCCTCGTGCCACTCAAAGGAATGTACATTTATCAAGTGCCTGCTTAGTCACCATCTTTCCAGAAGTTTTTAAATCTTTTTAGAATAAAAAGTAAAAATGAAAAAAAAAACAGGAACAAATCTTCACATACCTATGGCCCAGTGAACCAACGATCAACATATTAATCTTAGTTTGTCTATAACTGCTTCCTCCCACCTCAGATTTTCTGATTTTTAAAAAACTTTGTATGTGCACGTGTGTGCGTGCATGCATGAGTGGAGAAGCATGTGTCTGTATGTTGTATGTGTGAGACAGAGAGAGAGACTGTACAGAGTGCACATGGTACCACAGTACATATGTGGAGGTCAGTGGACAACTTTCAGAAATCAGCTCTCTTTTCTTTAAGGGTACTCAAGTTTGAACTAAAGTTTGTCAGGCCTGAGGGAGGGGGCAACCAAATGCTTTTACTTGCTGAGCTCAGATTTCACCCCAAGCCTTTTTTTTTGGTTTTTCAAGACAGGGTTTTTCTGGAACTATCTATATAGGCCAGGCTGACCTCAAACTCACAGAAATCTGCCTATGTCTGCCTCCCAAGCACTGGTATTAAAGGTATGTACTACCACTGCCCAGGCTAGATTTCCAAGTTAGTCCCAAACATATTAATTCATGTCAAAATATACATAAAAAAGCAAAATTAGTCATCAAATTTCTGCAATGTCTCTCTGTCTCTTCCTCTCTCTTCCTTCCTCCCCAACTCAATTTAATGTTGAACATCCTACATAATGGGTTTCTGCTTTCTCAGGCTGTCATTTGCTGTCTGCATTCCCTGATATAACATGTCCTTCTGGTTTTTGGTAGTTAGCTGGAGATAAGACACTTGATCAGGTTCAGGTTTACTATCTGTGTATGTGCTCACGCGCGTTTCATTACTTCATTAGGTTGCAAAAGTGGCATCTAAATCCATAATTTGTCCTCATCTACCAGCTGAAATATCTCCACGGAACACTGCTCCTTGGCTAATTGGTTGCCATAACATAGAACTCGGATGTAAGCACAAAACATATACTTAACTTCTCCCGTTATCAGTTCTCAAAAGAGGCTGCCTGGTAATTAGCAGGGTAATCCCTCTTTTCTTATTGATATAGCTTTGTAAAGAACATTCACTCACAGGATCTGCAATGAATGCTTAAAACTCTCTATACGAAATGGCCAGCATATGAGAGTCTCACCCCCTGTCTCTGGAGACCAGGGTTCCAGATTTCATCCTGCAGTCTCTCCTGACATACCAACATGTCACAAACCTAGGACAAGCAAATGCTAGATTTTTCAACTCTCCTTTTTTCCTTCTCTTTCAGACTCTTCTGTTCTCTTCATGATCCCAACCCTCACTTTTACCTGGTACCTTTCAAAGCCTTCTTCAGGCTCTACCAACTGCACTGTTCCAGAATACTTAAGGCAAAAGAGCCCCCTCTCTGCTCTCTGATGTCTTCTCTACTTTGCAAAGCTGTATGCAGTACAGCACTTTACCACAGTCAATCTGAATTGTACTGCTGTATTTTCTTGTATGTTTTTGTGTGAGTGCACAGTGGGAAGTCTTCTGATTACTGGCAATAGTGGGACTGCAGCCACTTCCTTTTCCTCTGTTTTGCAACTGGGCCACAACAATTTGAGAGGTTTGCTATGCTACATGTCCTGCTATGGGGTGTGCTGCTCTCCCTCCAGAGCCCTAAAAGTCGTCAGACCACACAATCATAGCCAAGAACCTTCAAAACTGTGAACTAAAATAAACCTTTCCTCTTTTAAGATTTATTTTATTTTTTATGTGTATGTGTGTTTGCCTGATTCTCTGCATGTATACCATGTGCAGATGCCAGCAGAGACCTGACGAGAATGTCAGATCCCTTAAAACTGTAATAATTGTGAACTGCCCATTATGGGTGCTGGGAACCTGGGACTGTGCAAACACAGCAAGAGCTCTTAACCAATAAGTCACATCCTCCTTCCCTCTTTATAAGCTGATCATATCAGGTCTTTTGTTCTAGTAACAGAACGCTGATTAATACAGTCAGCTCCTCCCTTCCAATCCATTCAATTGTCAAGTCTTACCTGCTGTCAATTTTTGACCTACTATATTCCAATAACTGCTCTCATCCAAAGACTACATGCCTAAAATACTCTGGCATGAAAGTTGGGCTCCTTGCCTCCAGCATCTGAAGGACCAAGGTCTCTTAGTAGCATCTATGACTGCTAAGCCTACAGCTATTTCACTTCTCTCTCAGTTCAACTCTGTCTGCCTCACTTTCCTTACAACTGCCATCCCGGACAGCATTCCCAGTACACCCCCACCACACACACACACACACATACACACACACACATACACACACGTCAACATTCAAATCTGGTTCACCATAAACCGGCCTTTGGCAGAAGTGAACCAATGGCAGCATGCAAGGAGGCTCCTTTCTTTTTAATAAACTGATTTTACTTATATGGAAGAACACAAGCAGTGTTGAGAACAGTTTTGAGAGGTTCAAAGTAAAACAGCACAACCTTACACCATTTCTCTGGGCTCTATTACTCCACCCCCAGAAGCAACGGCTGCCACATTTTTCCTTCTGTCTATATGCACATTCTAGACCCTTTCTGTCATCTCCTGACCAACTATTTTTAGTACTTGACTTGCAGCTGATGAAAACTTCCCCACCTTTCTCATTCTCCATCCTCCCAATTAAGTTAGATTGCAATGTTCTGTCAATAATTGGCATTTATGTTACTGGAACACTGCAAATACATCCCTCTAGTAACCACAAGTTGGTACAAAGCTGGGGGTGTAGCTCACTAGCACTAAGCTAACAAATGAAGCCCTGGGTTAAAGCTCCTGAAGTGTAAAAAAAAAAACTGGGTAAGACAGAGGTATTATCTCTCTCAGGTTGAAGGCATAGTCCTCAACAAGACTACCCTCATTTCAGATACACTCCAATTTCAGAGGTCTCTGGCTAGCTTAATTGAATGACTATAATTTGGGGGATTTCCAGAATCTTCTCGAGTTGGATAATTCAAAATCCATAAAACTCAGCCTTCTAATTCACTTTACTGCAGAGCATACGAGTCAGTACTAACTGAAGGGCAGGCTGGGTAAGGTCTGAGAGGTGCTCACACGCAGTTTCCATCCTACCCCAAGGAAATAAATCAGAGTAAGGACAAAGTCTTCCCAGAACATACATGGCTTTCCCAACCAGGACTTACACCCAAGCTCAGGTTTCATCATAAATACACAGGAGGGAACCCACTCCTTAACTCTCCTCCAGAAACCAGCAATCAGCAGGTTGAGCCATTACCACTAAGCTCAAAGCTTCAACCTCTAATCACACAGTCTTCCTAGAATGAACAGTTCATTAGCCTCAAGTACCAATGGCCCACCTATAAAATAATAAAAATATAAGAATACAGGTGCTCCAACAAGCCACCCCCCAACCAAAGACAAAAGCCAGTCAAGGTCTTTGTTACACCATTATTATGGTTAAATATTCACAACTGAGCCAAAAACTAGTCTGTAATTACACTGCATTTCCCAGTCAACCTTCTATCTTTCCTGAACACAAATTTGTCCCTTCCCCTTTATGTGGTCTTTTTAAATCCTCTTCCATCCCCTAACAACCTCACTTTGCTGCTGCTTCTTTAAGACAGGGTCTCATGTAACCCCAACTGGCCTCACACTTGCTATATGGGAGGACTTTCTCCTCCTGGTGCTGAGATTGCAGGTATATACAGCCCTGCTTTAACAGCCTCTTGATACAATGCTCCACACAATCAACCCCATTCCAGACTTTAGGAAGGACCTGCCCAGAGCAGCCCAGAGCACTCAGGCTCGCCTCGCACTGCACTCTGGACTACATCTCTTAACCTGTTACACCAGAGGTGGATATACTGCCTTGGAATCATCTTGCCTCCCTCCTGTTCTGAAGCTCATATTTTATAGATCATGGCTTCCTGCCTCAGTATAACAGTAGACTTGGCAGTATCTTCCCAAGGGAAAAATGTGTGGAGACTCTTTAATAAACATGTTTTAAAATACATTTTAAAATTTTCAGATAGTTTTAGATGCACAGATTTTAAAAAGTGAAGTTGTTCAGTTATCTCTTCTATTCCCAGTCTCCTGCTAACAGCCTACATGACTATGGCAGCAACACAGTAACACAGCATCTACAAGTCGATCTTTTAGGCAGACCTCCTTACTTGTCACTGAATGTCTTCTTTCGGTCCTAGTATTCTATCCAGTACTACACTTCCTCAACATGCTCCTTATGTCACAATGAAAAGCAATGGTTTTACTTTGCATTATCTGTTCTGTAATTAATTTAAAAAGTGTGTGTGTGTGTGTGTGTGTGTGTGACACAGAAACTGGAAGTGGAGTGCTGTGAGACATTTCAATGGCACTCTGACACTCCCAAGACTGCCAATTAAGTTAAGCCTTAAATCGGAGGGTGGCATCAACATTCAGTTGGCCAGAATTAACCATAGAGTTTTTGGTAGACACAGGAAGAACTAAGGAAGAGGTTAGAAAGATCAGAGGGCCTTTTTGATTTGCAAATGTGAAGAAGCAGGATCAGTGGATCATTCCTTTGTTGCACTTTGGATCTATCAGGTTTTTACCTCAATATCTGACTCTGGAGTTTTATTTAATAATAGAACAATATAAGCAATCACTTCAGTGGATCTTTCTGTTTTCCAGAACATATGCCAAATACTACACTTTTAATAATATAAAATACAGATAAGCAATTCTCAGTCAATTTGATGAATGTAGAAAGAAACGAAGACAGGAGTTGAAGCAGGATGAGTAGAAATGTGCTTTTCTGCTTTAAAGCTACAACCCCTCTGCAATGAGTTTCAAGGTTAGTATTTTTAAATAAAATAACACCGTGATTCTCAGTGTGAACATTTCACCATTTTTACTGCCAGGAGAATTAAAGTCCATTGTTAACTCAGGAATATAACCAAAACATCATCTTAAATTAAGAGTCTGCTGGTTGCAGCTTCTACAAAATTAGAGAAAGACCTTTTTTAAAAAAATTCTTTTTACCATTAAATTGTTCAATCATATGCAGGCATTGTCTTTCCTCAAAACAAGGCTCTTTACTGTTAGGCATACAAAGCTAGCAAAACTGAGCCAGTAAGCTCCATTTTCTACTCCAGTTTCCCAGAAGGCAGTGCTTCCCAAGATTATTCAAAAATTTCTTAAAGTGAATCATTCTTTCTTAAAAATGATGTAATAGAAAACTTAATGATCTGCTTTTTATTCATTTGTTTGATTTCTATTTGAAAAGGCATTAGTTTCTAACAGATTAGTGACAGAGTCAAGAGCATCTCTTGATTTCTCTGTAGGAAACAAAGATATAGATTTGTTTTTATTTCTTCACACACACACACACACACATCAAAAAGTAAGCACTCAGAGCTGCAGTGAATTGAAAAGATGTAATGTGTAGAAATACACTGGGGACCACCTTTCATGTACACCCCCAGGTTAGGGCTTGCTAGGTGCCTTCCTTACCAACTGTGCTCCCTTCCCTTACTTCTTTGCAATGGAAACTTGTTTTTCCCCAGATATAATAATGGTATGCACCTATAAACCCTGAATGTGGGAGGATAAGAAAGGGGGGTTGTAATTTCTGAGGCAACCTAGGCTACATGACAGGGTCCAGGCCAGCCTAATTATATAGAAAATCTCTCATCTCAAACAAGCAAACAAACGAACAAATTAATAGGAGAGAGTGGTTAAGACTTGGGTTCAATTCTCAGCATCTACATGGCAGCTCATAACCATCTGCAACTCCAGTTCCAAGGGATCTGATGTCCTCTTCTGACTTCTACAAGCTCTTGTACACATATCGTGCATATACATACAGTCAAGCATATACAGATACATGCACACAAAATAATGCATAAATACTTTAAAAATTTATCACTTTTAGGAACACTTTATACTTTATAATTTCAGTCATTTGCCCAGAAGTGACAGTGTCCCCTCCTGTCAACTATATAAAACCAAAACCACAAATCCATTCACTTCTTCCCTCTGCCACCACCTGGAGCTCCTATCATTCATCTATCTCTCCAGGAACTCCAAAAGCATCAAAGCATTTGCCTCACCTTATTCTTATCCCCTGCCGCCGTTCATTCTCCACACCTGGGCCATAGTAATTACTCCAAATTACAAATCTGAACATCATTTTCCTGCCTAACACTTGTTAGTCAGTGTCTGTCTATTTCTCCACAAAGTACTAAGCCAGTGGCTCCAAAACAAGACGATTGGTGAAGTTCTGGTGGATGGATGGATGAATGAATGAGTGAATGACTAAACTCCCCCTACCTTCAGCTTTTACCAAGTCCTTGGTAAGTTGACCTTACCTCCCACCAGACATGCTAGAATGTGCCTACTCCCTCCAAGGCAGCACTCTCTTTATGAGCACAATTCTATTTACTCCCAGTATATATTCTGTTATGGTTTGAATATGTCCTTTCTAAAATTGAGGTGTTAAAACTCAATGGTCAATGTGATAACAGGCCAAGGTGGAGCCTTTAAGAAGTATTTATGCCATGAGGTCTCTACCTTTTTGCATGAGATTCATCAAGACTTCAGAAAGCATGCAGCCTTCACTTAGCCTCCCTGCTCGCTGTCCCTGTCATTCAGGGAAACTGCATTCCAGGGCTACAGCAAGTCACTGAACTGGAGAACACTTTCAAATACAAGCAAGTCTGTCAGCATCTTGATCTTGGACTTTCCAGCATGCAACACAATGGGGACTTAAGCTTCTGGTAGCTCAATCTCTGCAGCTGTTCTGGCAGCTCAAACAGAGGCACACTCAAAGCAGAATTCTGCTTTCTATCCTGGAGGTTTTCACTTGAACATCTGCTCTCCTTGCCTCCCTTTATGACTAGACTATTAGAATCTCACATTAATTACATAGGTTTCCACAGCACAGGATCTGTCTGGGTCTCCAAAGTCTATCTGCTAGGGCAGTGACTGATTTAAAAAAAAGTAACAGAAAGACAGTTCAGTGGTGAAGAGCACTTGTGGCTCTTGCAGACGACCTGGTTTGGTCTCAGCAGCAACAAGGTTGATTTATAAACTATAATTCCAGTTCCAGGGAACCCAATGCCCTTTTCTAACCTCCATGGGCACCATGCATGTACATATATACATGCAGGTAAAACACTCATACACATAAAATATTTTTTAAAATTATTTTAATGAGACATTCTTGAGGATTTGTTGAAGAATGGATGAGAGAATGAATAAGATTCTGAATAGAAAGTTGGCCTTTGGGTTGGAGAGATGGCTCAGTGGTTAAGAGCATTGCCTGCTCTTCCAAAGGT
>LOJH01025831.1:6857-18605 GCA_001685095.1 Ellobius talpinus
GAACCCAGGTCCTCTGGAAGAGCAGCCAGTGTTCTTAACCTCTGAGCCATCTCTTCAGCTCCTCTTCTTTATTTCTGATCCATTGGGCCTTCCTCCTCAGGACCCTAGGACTAAAGAAAGGCCCACTGGTCTCAGTCAAGAATGGTGTAAGCAGGACCAAGATTCAGAGAGGCAATTGGACCCTCCATGTTAGATTGTAACTGGAACTGGAGTTGGCAGGAAGACATAGCTGGGACTTAGGCTCAAATACAGCCTAGCAAATTCTGTGTTGTTAAACTCCAGCATCTCTGGCACAGCAGGCCCCTGTTCTCATCTTTCCTGTCATTGTCAGCTCTGGGACAGCATCAATGTTGCTCTCTTACTACCTTGGACCCAAGGCATGCAGAGATTTTCCAGCTTCACTTGTCTGCTCCCTTACCCTATGCTACTGCAGAATTCTCCATTTGAAGGCTTCCTGGCATTTCCGCCTTTTCACATTATATATGGTAGAACATTTTGAATCAAACTTATTCATTAGAAAAAAATTAGTATTGTGGTCGACAATTTGATTGATGGCAACATCCAATAGTAGGATAGGACCCACAGAGTGCTTGGTACACAGTAATCCCTATTTTCCTTTAAAATAGAAGTATTTTAAAATAGAATTAACTCTATTTAAAAGGAAAATGGAGTTATTAAAGCTCAGATTTCCTGTTCTCTTTAGCTTGTAGACTGCCATTCTCTGTCCACTCCTGAGAAGAGGAGCAGAGAACTCCTTTCTGGAGATGCTGACTGTGTCAGCACCTTTGAGTGAAGTGGTCCCCTCTACCAACTTCCTTCATGTACAAGGAGGCTTCTAACTGTTAGTAAGAAAACAAATGGTTGAGGCTTTTGGAGAACTGCCTTTGGTTTGAAAGAGAAATATCTTTATTGTCTGAGAGAAAGAGAGCTGAGATAAGAACCAAAAAATAAAACAAAATAAAACAACAGCAAGAAAATACCCAGAACCCCAGGAAATGTTAAAAAGGAGGAAATGACAAGCAATAACAACATAATATGCACAGAGGTGTTAGATAATATTAGAGGCCATCAAAAGGAAATATATAAATATTCCTGAGAGATGTAACTTAAGGAAATTAAAAGATGTACTAAGACCAAGGTCATCTGCACATATGTTACAGTTGCATAGCTTGTTCCTGTGGGACTTGCAACAGTGGGAACAGGAGTTGTCTCTGACTCCTTTGCCTGCTCTTGGGACCCTTTTTCTCCTACTAGGTTGCCTCATCCAGCCTTGATATGAGGGTACAGGCCTAATCTTATTGCTACTTGTTTTGCCATGTTTGGTTGATATCCCTGTGAAGCCCGCTCTTTTCTGAAGATGGAAGAGGAGTGGATATGGGGGAGAGAGGAGATGGGTGGGGAGAACTGGGAGGAGAGGAGGGAGGGGAAACTGGGATTGGGATGTTATATATGAGAGAAGAATAAATAAAAAAGAAAAAAGGTGTAATAAATTAGACTCTAAGACTAAAATGGAAAGTTCCACAGAAGGGCGCACTGACGAGAGATTGCCAGGAGAGCACAGACAAGGTCTGAGTATGGTTCAGAAGGTCTAGGATACAAGAAACAGAATCTCAGTGAGCAGCAGAGAACCTGGAAAGAGCAGTGACTCCCAAGGGGGATCTGGGAGTGAAGGGGGTGAGCACAGGATGTGAGGTTCTCACTGTGAGCGCTGTTGTGAACTGAGCAGCACACCCCGTGTGGATGGCTCAGACAAAATGCAGAATCTGCAGGTAATGCCTAGACATGGACATGTTAGGAAGCACTACAGGTGTGCTACCTGGAAATATGGAAGTGAGTTCCAAGAAAAAGGGAAGGTGTTTGTTTGCTGCCTAGAGAGAACTGGTCTGAAATGCCCCCAGACTTGCTGCTTTCATTGTGTCATCAAATTAAAGATGCAGGGTGAGAGTTAAAACACTCCACACAAAGCACCACACCTGTGTTAGTTTGAGACAGCATCTGCTTTCGTTCAGCGGGCTTGAAGTCCCAAAACATTTGGGATTCAACGACGAATTTTTCCATATTGAGGAATAATCTGTTTGGGAATCACTGAGCATTCAAGAATATAAAATCCATACTCAGCTGGGTGATTTAAAAGGTTTTCTATGAAAGATTTTAAGATAAGCAACTTCTGCCTCATTTACAGACTGAGAAGCCAGCCTCATGTGGGAAGACTCCACACTGATGGATTACAGTTGTGAGATTTAGCAAAAATGCCCAGCTAGATGGACAAGCCTGGATAATTAGTTAAATTGGTGAAACAATTATTTTTTTAGTTCAAGTATGTCCCCACCACTAAATGAGACATATTTATCCTAAATATTATTCATTATTTATTGGAATTCAATTAATGTAGCAATCATAATAGGGTTTGAGAGGAATTGAACCTCTTCCCCCCGCCCCTTCCTGACTAACCCGTCTGTCATCCATGAACTATTTAAACCTGCTTGGAATCTGCCTCTCTTTTCAGGTTCTATCAAGTTTTGGTGTTGTCGAGTGCCACGAAATGACCAAACGCATCTGACACCGGAAGAGTAAGCCCATCTCTACTATTCTGGTAGATCTTTTCTGCGGCAGGATAATGACCAAACTACTGACATGGATGGATATCTTAAGGATAAATTTAGCTGAATGTCTGGTAAGCAAGTATGATCTCCCTTTCCCTTCAGTGGGAAGGAAGCGTGAAGTGAGATGTGGAACCTGAACAGCAGCCAGACACTTGGGAAAGGGTGGTAACCTTGTCCACAGCTGTCAGACGCAAAGTTGCTCTTGTCTTCCCGTTGAACTTAGCTGTCACCTGTCAAGATTTCCTCTCTGTCAGTCAATTTTTTTTTTGCTGGAATTATTCTCTGGGCCTGCTTTCACCTTGGATATGGTTGAAGAATAATTTTTTTTCTTCTTCATTGGCAACTGGGTGGTCAGGGCTTGTATTTGCAATTTTCAAATTCTTTCCAGAATTCAATTCTTCAAACAACTTGGACTAAAAGAAGCCAGTGAGTGGTTAGTTGTGTCTCTGTTTCTCAGTTATTTCCAGCATGGTAAAAGAAAAACGAAAATAATCTGTCATGGACTTGGGAGTTCAAAAATTTGAGCTTTAGCATTCAGCATTTTTAGTCCCCACAGCCAAGCTTGCTGAGACCTGGTGTTCCCCACGGGAGTGGCCTCCTTGGCTGTTGCTGTGACGGGCCCTTCTCACTTTAAAAGGCAGAACAACCTTCTTTCTATAATTCTCATCTTTGATTTTCCAACTTTATCCAGACATGTCAGTATATTTCTCTGTTCTGGGACTATTGACTTCGGAAAGCATTTTGTAGCTTTTGCAATTCAATCTCTCTCTTTCTCTTCAGTTGGTCTATTTCAGTTACTTTATTCACCTTTTCATACTTCACCCCAAATTACAAAGAACCAAAACCAAGAGTCCCCTCCAGAATTCCAAAAATAGCAAGGCATTTGTGAAACGAACCATGTCATAAAGATCCAAATCTGAAATCTGGCTCCATGTTTTCCTGCCTGTGTAATCAAGACCAAGACACTTAGTCTCTTCCTCCCCACTTCCTTAGCTGTAAGTAAATAGCAACAATAGAACCTACTGTGTAGATTGGTTTAAACAAGATGGAGAGTCAAGTGGGCATTGTAGTGCCTACCCATGCAGGCCATATAGTAAAACATAGCCATTTAGTAAGCACTTCTACACAAAAGTACCATGATCTTTGTCAATCCCAGCATTATGACCCAAACACAGAGTGTTGTCGGGACATATCTCAGCTTTCTACAGATGTGCCATTTCAAGCCCAAGGCTTTATTGCTGGATATACAGTGGTTAGAAGTCTAGAATTCTGGTTCTGTTTAGCTCTTTCTGGTACCTTCACAGACAGGTCAGGCAATGACCTCATGACTTCAATGGGGAGGAGATCTTTTGAAAAATATCTTCCTTCTCTGGACCAACCTCTAAAGTTCCCCACTCTCTGCTTCTGTTTCAGTAAGTGGAGAAGCAGACTGTTTTTCAAATCTGACTTGTGTTAGCTCTTGAAATCTTTTCCATTATGAATGGAAGAATGCCTCTCCAAGGTCTTTCTTGCCTCCAAGGAATGGAAAAGTAATAATAATAATAATAATAATAATAATAATAATCACTTCAAAATAGAAAATCAATGACACACTTGGCATCTCTAATGAAAAGCGTTACCATGTGTGGTAGTTCGAATGAGAATGGACCCCCATAGGCCTATTGGTTTGAATGTTTGGTCCCCAATTGGGAAGGATTAGGAGGTATATCTTGTTGGAGGAGGTGTATCACCTATGGTGAGCTTTGAGATTTCATAAGCTGATGCCATTCCCAGTGTTTCTTTCTCTGCCTCAATGATGTGTCTCAAGATATGAGCTCTGAGCTACTGTTCCAGTGCTCTGCCTGCCTGCTGCCATACTTCCTGCCATGATGGTCATGGACTCTAACCCTCTCAAATAGTAAGCTCCAAATAAACCCCTCTATGAGTTGTCTTGATCATGGTGCTTCACCACAGAAATAGGAAAATAATTAAGACAGTGGCTACTACATATGGTTGGGAATTGTGAGAATATTTGATGCCACTTGCTTAGCATGGGAAGTGCTGTGCTGAATTAAAAAAGAAGGAATTGCTAGGCAGTGTAGCTACCTGGTGAGTGATGTACGACTTGAAGAGGGTGGCCACAGTAACACTGAACTCTAGTTGGATGTCCACATGGTTTTGCTGATGTGCATCAAGAGCCTGCAGGTGATATGGACATATTTATGCCATTTGCCCAGAGAAATGGTGTTAGCAAGGTTCTTCAAATGGCAGGAAGGCATTTATCCAGAGGTCCACCTCAGTTTTGGTCTCTCTGGCACAGAAGCTAGGGAGTTACGGTAAATCTTCCCAAGTGTTCACCTTTGGAAGTATTTCTCCTAAGTGTGGAACAAATAACACTGGGCTGCGATCCCAGAGGAAACTCACCTAGCTATCAGAACCTGTCTGATGTCAGAGGATAGATAGTAGGGGCAGTCTTTCCTTTTAGCACCCACGGCCTGGAGAGACGGCTCAAACAAGAGAGTGTATGTCATGCAAGCACAAAAATAGAAGGATCCACAGAACCCACACAAAGTGTTACCCCAGCACTGGGAAGAATGGAACGTAGAGACAGGAGATCCCTGAAGTTTGGTGGCCAGCGAGCCTAGCCCAACAATGAACTTCAGGATCAGTGAGACTTCTGGCCTCTGCACACATGTACATCCTCCAGCACGTATCTGTACACAGCCATACTAACAAGTATATATACCCCCAGTACCCCCCTCCGCACACCAGAAAAATCTCCTTCCCAGTGCTTTTGCATTGGTAGCAAGCCCATTCCTTCACTGGCATTAGAATCTACTTTTTTGGGATTCTGGTACCAGCTGGGACATTAAGCTTCATGGATGGAACAGTTACTGGATTCTTGGACTTTCTGTTAGTTGGCATTGGACATCTTTCCTTGGTGGCCCTCCACCTTCATTTTTTGATGTAAAAGTCTCACTGTTAGTATATAGTTATGTTGGACTAGCTGGACTGAAGCCTGTAAGCTGTCTAATAAATCCCCTATATATACACATACATCATATATATTATATACTTATTCTGTCAGTTCTGTTACTCTAGAGAACCCCGACTAATATACCCATCTATGGAATTAGGCAGTGGGCTAAAGAAATTTGTGGACATTATCTCAGTGTTCTCACTGGTATAATGTAGTTATTTATTATTTTAAATTGATAGTAAAACTAAAATTTAGATAGCTACTAAGTAATTTGTCTGAAGTTATATGACCTTGAACTTACATCTTTCAGGTAGACTCAATGTCTGTGTTAGCCAGCCTCAAAAAAACCCTCAGTGATTCTGGTCTCCTGGCAGTCATACTCTTGTGAGTTGTCCTCTTGGTTCCAACTTTAATTTGTGTGACAAAAAATGTACAGTTTCTGCTCCCCTCCCCTCCCCTCCCCTCTTTTCCCTCTTTTCCTCTCTCTTTCTCTCTCTCTCTCTCTCTCTCTCTCAATTTTTGGAGGTGACTGGTTGCCATCTTCTGTGCTTCCAGGAATTATATAAAGAAGCCCATACATCAAGAGTCTGGGGTTTGACCACTGCTCACAAGCAGATTCTTTGCTTCTGGTCCAGCTTCCAAGAACTACAAGACAGTGTTCAGGCCTCTTTGGCCTTCTTTCAGTATTTCTCTTACATTTCTTTCTCTAATCCTTTCTGGCTCAGGGGCAAGACAGTTAGATTGCAAAGAAGAAAAGTCTAATGTAATCTGTTCCAGAAGGAAGGAGAATTTCCAGGCTGGTGTCAGTGAAAAGTCAGAGAGCTTCAGATACCATTTGACCTGGAAGTTTATGACATAATTACAAGTATGCACAGTTCTGGGATCTGCTTGGCTCTGATTCCCCTCTATGCGTTGACTTCATTGCTTTTTTTTTTCAAGCAGTAAAGATGACTAATGTCATTCAAGTTCCCAACAAACGAGGCATCAGAGGATATGCATGTATTTCCCCAGACTCCAAGTCTAGTCAGGAGGATCTGGAAGGGGCTAGATTACATGCCTAAAAGAGATTAGTGTTTGTCCTGTGACATCTATTTTCATCCTTCTTCTCTTTTTTGTGTAAGTGTGTAATGTGTGCATGTGTGCATATGTGTATGGGAGTGAGGTCACACACCACTCTGGTGGCCTTTGGAGTGTCTGCTTCCCAGAACCAGGAAGCTCTTTAAATGAAAATGGAATTGTGCTGAGAAAGAAGGAAGTGCAGAGAAACGCTGTCAACTTTTTACTAATTTCTTTTCTCTATCACACTTATTCTATTTTCAAAACCCATGATCAATTTTGTCTGCAACTCAAGGACTGCCATTGATTTTCAGTAGTCTAAACAAAACAAAAATCAGGAGATTGCCACAACATTTGGGGGAATGCTAATACTCAGATGATGACTGGTAGTTGCTCTGAGGACCTTTGGAAGAATGAGGGAAGATTTAGGTTCATTCTTTTCTTTGGTTGTTGGATTTTGTGAGGAGGAGTTGAGTCTCCTTCACAAAAGAAATGCCCAGTGCATGTTTGTTACTTGAATGTGTTTAATCACCACACACTGAGAATTAAACCATTATCACAGTGAATCCTGAATGTGTCATTAACCCAGAAGAATGTTGGACAAGGAAGGACTGTATTATAAAAATGTCTAAATGCTTCTTGCTAGAGAGAATAAATGATCTTAATGGCACTGAAGTCTAAGTTTAGGGGACACTTAGAGAGAAGTTGAGAAAGAGAAAACTTTCCTAGTGTAAATGGAGGTTTCTCTGTCCTGCCTCATCCAGCAGTTTTAAAGAATCACTCAGAGGTTTAATATTAACTGCAAAATGCTTGGCCAAATGGCTCAGGTTTATTACTAACTAGCTCTTACTTTTAAATTAACCCATTTCTATTCATCTATGTTTTGCCACATGTCTTGTGGCTTTACCTGTGCTCTAATACACCTTGTTCCTCCTGCAGCTGGCTGGCATCTGCCTTGATTCTGTCTTTCTCTTCTCTGGATCTCTGTTTGGCTTCCCTGCCTAGCTGTATTCTGCATGGCTATAGGCCAAATCAGTCTTATTATCTAACTAATGAGAGCAACACATATTCACAGCATATGGAAGAATCATCCCATAGCATTCCTAGAGTCAATACCCAATTTTATTTGCTTATATTGAATTTCATTGTTTGCTCTTCTCCTGGGATTCAAGGATGGGATAGTGTTATATTTTGGAACTTAAGTGTCCCTTAAGGACTTATATGCTAAAGACTTGGTCTGGAGCAGATAATACACATTGGAGTTGGTAAAACCTTAAAGAGACGGGACGTTTTATAAGGAAGTGAGGTTCCTGGACCTCAGCCCCTTCTCATTTCTCTGTGTTTCAGCCACCATAAGGTAAGCAGTTTTGTTGCCTGCCCCACAGTGGTCTGCCTTACTTACCATAGACCTCAAAACAACTGAGCCATTGGCCATGGACTGAAGCCTTGCAAGCCATGAGCTAGAATCAAATTTTCTTTCTTTAAGTTGACTTTGTCACAGCAACCAGAAACTAATTGAGACATTCAATAAACTGAGTACTTGCTTTGAACACATGTCCTAGGGCAGGGGTTGGGGGAGGTGATGGAAGTGGTTTGCTTGCCTGTTTGTTCCCCGGCGTCCTGAAGAGATCCATCTGACCGACTGAAATAAACTGCTACAAAATGGCTTGCTTCCCATCTCTCCTTCCCTTGAACAGAAAACAAGTATTGGGGGATTTCAAAAGGCATAGCCCTGAAACTTTTGAATAGAGTTAAAAAAACAAATCTGTCTTTGAGAGAGGCAGACATTGGCATTCGAAGCACACAAAAGCCAGTGGAAGAAGGTCCTAGGAGTGCTGTATTAAGGAGAGAACAAAAGCAATGGTGCAGGATGGCCAGGAGCAGACCAGGAGGAAACGGCTGCCAGTGGCTAGTCTTTATATTTGCATAAGAACTCTCGCTAGGTGCATTGTTTCAACTGAGTATTTTATAATCTGTCACCTTGGGCTGTATCACACATCAGTCAGAGCTAAGAGCCTTCGCTCAGTGTCTCTTTCCTATTGTTGTATGAACAATGTGCTTCAAACACTTGTCTAAGCAAAGTTTATAGCTGCTTCAGGCAGGAGCAATGACTGCTGGGATATTATCCTTGGGAAGGGGGTGTGACGGGGAGGATGGTTTCGCTGCATATCAGTGGTTAGCTTGGAGTAAACACTTGGTGCTTGGGGTGTGTTTGGCCTCCTGCCACATATCTCTGCTGACTTGTTAGGGTCGTGTGGTGGGAGGGGTAGCTTCGTTTGGACTGGGCTGGCCACTGCATCTACACAACCCTCAGCTGTGCTGGTTTTCACAGGCCTGGAGACTGTTCACTGAGCACTAAATTTGTCACACGTTTCCAGAGTAGAGCTTTTACTTGTAGCGTTTGCCAAGAGTGCACCAAGACCCTTGACAGCCAATGCCTCTGCTCTGAGCCTATGTGGACAACATAATGAGCACCTTTGGCTCTGCATCACATGGAGAGCGCTTCCTGTCTCCTTGACGGTGGTTGAGGGTCTGGAGACGACCGTGATCTTGGAGAACAGGGATGATATTAATGGAGCTTAGCACGCTTGGGGTGGGAAGCAGGGTGAATGGAGAGAGTTGCGGCACAGATGTCTTCAGTGTAGGAAGATCGAGATACTTTTTACAGACAGGGCTACAGCTTGCAGTTTGTTTATATTTCTTTCTGAACTAGAGTCTCATGTAGTCCAGGCTGGCCTCAAACTGAGGATGATCTTAAACTTCTGACCCTATGTCCTCTATCTCCTGAATGCTGGGATTACAGCAGCACACCACCAAGTCCATTGTATGCAAGCTGGCAATTGAACCTAGGATTTCAGTCCAACCAACAGATTCTAATGGCTTATGTTAGTGTTGGAGTGGCCTTGATATCTGTGCAGACTTTCTCCATTGATGCAGGAGACCGCACCTTAGGGAACACCTTCCTGCTGAGTTACTACTGGTCCCAAAGGAGCTAGTTCTGTAGGAAAACAACCCTTTAATTTCCACAGAGACATGACACTGTCGACCTGAATATCATGGTTCTAGGGATGGGGGATGCAGTCAATTCTACCCTGATGGCATGGTCCCTTAAAGCTGGGGTTTCTGAATTCCCTTCACCTCTAGATTTACTTGGTCTCCACCAGCCTTTCTGACTCTGAGGCTCTGGGTATGAGTTTTGAGATATCTCTGATGTCTCTGTAGGCAGTTCTGAAGTTGGACAGCTTAAGAATCCTTCTTGATGTAAGTGTGGGAATTAGGAGTCAGGCCGCATAAGGCTAACCCTTTTTTTTTCTCTGACATTTGAGCTTGGACACGTTGTCTAGCTTGTCACAGCTTAGTGGGGTAGGCATTGCATGATGTAGTGATCTTTCTTGTCTCCTGAGCTGTGAGAGCAGTTTAATGATGGGAGGAACCCTGCATAACGCTTGGAACTCAGCTAATACCCGTTAACACTATACAGGTATTACAAGCTAATACAAGTATACAGGTATAACACAGCTAATAAAAGTTAACTATAATTTGAAGCTGAGGCTGTGGTCCTTAGGAGTCAGATATGTCTACAGCTTTCCCATCCATCATACACCAGAACTATGGCAGTAACAACAGTAGCTAAGAGTTATTGAATGTTCAGCTCATACCAGAAAGCACAAAGTTCTTCCATTTATTTTCTCCTCACAAAGATCCCCTAAAGCAGGAAGTATTGCTGTCTCTTGGTAAAGAAATGTTCAAAGGGGTTGGGATGTGGCTCAGTGGATAAAGCCCTTGTTCTATAAGCAGGAGGCTTGGTGTTCAGATCCCCAGCATGCATATAAAAGCTGAGTGTCACTGGGATCTGCTTGTGATCCTGGAGTTCAGGAGCAGAAACAGGGATACCTAGGCAAGCTGGTTAGCTAGATGAATTAAATCGACAGGCTCAGAGTTCAGGGACGGATTCTGCATCAATAAGTAAGGTGGACATCATGGAGGAAAACACCTGACATCAACTTATGGCTTCCCCAAATGTGCATGCATGCACTCGTGTGCACATACATGCCCTGCATCTGTACTCATATATGCTGCCATACATGCAAATATGCACATATATAATACACATATGTAAGAACACACCATGTGCACGCGCGTGCGTGCACACAGACACACACAAATAGGTAAACACAAAGAAGTAAAACAGTGACCTGCTGTCTTGTCCCTTCCAGCTGACAAGTGGCCGAGCCTGCACTAGTTGTGTCTGTCTGAGCTCCGAACTTTGAGGCCTAATAACTGCTGCTTTTGATCCCTGTTTTGTATCTTCCCTCTAGGTAAAGAACTTCTAGAGGTTTCCAAACTGCAAATTCTCTCAATACCTTTCAGCCTCCTGGGCATCTGTATCAGCCAAGTGCATGCTAATATTTGTTTTGTATGGTGTGGAATGCTTTCCCAAAAGTCATGCACCTCTTTGGTGTGTGCTGAGAAGCACTGTCCTTGAGCACAATCTGCTTGTTTCATCTGACTGTGCCCTTGAACAGATGATTCTTCCTGTTCCTGCTGTACAAACAATGAGGATGCTTCATGGTTCTCCTTTAGCCTCCCCCAGGCTCTGCTGGTGCTGGTGGTCAATGCCATGTGCAGATGCTCGTGAGATCCTTTGATGGGGACAAGCTGACCTGATTTGAGTTCACTAAGGACTTTCTCTCTGAAATGTCTTTGTTTAGAGTTTGGCTACGTTCCTTGTTCTAGAAGACTGGGTGTTTTTTNTATCCTTAACTGTATCCTTGGTCAGTGTCTGGGAGTCTTGAAGAGGAGGGTGTTCAAGTGGGCATGGCATGGACCTGTGTAACCTAGCTGGCCCACCTCCGTTTCCTTGGTTTCTCCTGGAGATTGCTATTAAAGTTCTCTGATTTTCACTGCAGATATTTCATAATTGTCTATTGTCCCAGAGTGGTTGAGGCCTTTGCTGCAGTCTCACAGTGCTGCAGGGTTGTCAAGGCCTTTGCTGCAGTCTCATAGCTCAATGCCTCTTTGTGTGCTTGTGTGACTAACATCTTTCCTCAGACCCAGATCCATATCTGCTTTTTTATTTAAAAATTATATTATAATTTAATTGCAATGTTTTTCTGTTCCCTTTCATCC